>JAMKCH010000703.1:0-45222 GCA_023653785.1 Ophioderma brevispina
ATTATGTTGCCCTATGACCTATTTTGTCGCATAACATGACAACTATACACTGCAGATGGTACAAACTATTCCGTATTTTGATGCATTAAGCTAGATGAACAACTTCTTTCATTTTTCAACAAAATTGGAGCAACTTCAGATTTTGACCCCTGTACAAATAGAAATTGACCTTTTTTTACCATTTTAGCCATTTTTACCCTATAACTCCAAAATCAATGGTCATAGATGGTACAAACTATACATTTTTGGAATCCTTATTACTAGACGGACAATATGGCATACATTTCAAGATGATTGGGGCATTTTAAAAGTTTGACCCCTGTGTAAACTTAAATTGGCCCCTATTGAAAAAGTGACACCACATTGTGAGAGTACTACCTACCTAACGTTGATATAGAGGGTCCATACTAACTACCAAAGGTGTCAAACCTTTTCTGTAGTGAGGGGTAAACGATGATGTTTGACATGGGTCCCTGCTCCTCCACTATATAAACAAACCAAGTAACATCATCTATACTCCACCTTAAAGAGACACAAGGACATTAAAGAGGCGCCCCTTTTTCAAAACCAAGGTTTGTTTTTGCATATTTGGAATGTTTACCTATGTATTAGATCACGCCTGAAGTGAATAAGCGAAATATGCCGTCTTTATATAATAAGATCATTATTTGATGATTTAGAATTTCTGCCGTGGCAAGCTGAATGAATCACAACCCAGATAAACTATGTTTATCATAGGTTTCAAGAGAAAAATAAAGTTTTTCATCTTGGAATAAGATTTTGAAATGGATGCAGTCTTATAACTTTTAGCCAGTATAGATTGTTCAGAACAGGTGAAATGTGATCATATCGGTTTGTCAAAGTGACAAGTCTCGCTGCTGAGTTCTGTATAACATGTTGCAAAGGTGCAATATGACTGAAAGGAAGACCACACAATAGAGAATTATTAGTCTAATCTAGTGGACACAAAAGCATGAACCAAACGTTCTCTGGTAGGTTGATCTAAATACCTACGGATCCATCCAATCTTGTAGATTCCAAAAAATGCCAAGCATGCGATGTTCCTAATGTGATCTTTTATTTCCAAGTGTCCTATCCAGTGTAACACCAAGATCCATAGGCCCCAGTGCAAAATCTTCTCGTATGGGCCTCGAACTATTCGGTACTATTTCTGGCTTTGTAGCGAATAGGGTATCAAAAGAGAGGCCAGGGTCCCAACCTACTTTTAAATTAAGTTAACAGAAATCGGTCTCCCAAAGAATGGTGCATGCACTATGTGGTTCAGATATGCAGTATCGAACTGCTAGCCAGAAGGTACCATAGAACTGTTCGAGGCCAGTAGCGGGAAGATTTTGCACCAGTACCTTAGCAGAGTCGCCAGTGTTGATTCTGGCATCGCCGATAACAATAGCTGGTAGACTGGAAGGTGTGCGATGCTTAGAATGAAAATGCACAATCTCTGTCTGCAAATCATTCAGCATATAAGCCCATTGGTGGCGGCCCAAGATCTTACATCATGAGATACAATTTCCAAATTTGTTAATAGTTTCAGATGTCTTGGATGACTGCAGTACTAAATACCATTGTGTCATCTGCATAAATCATGTGCATAATTCCGCTATGTGCACCAATCACGTCACTCAAAGGACCAGGATATAGGATGAAATCAAGAGGTCGCTTGACAGATCCCTGTGGGGTACCGCAAGGAAGGATATGAATGTCTGAAAGCTTGAATACCATTCACAACAACAGCTTGAGAACGATTAGTAAGATATGATTTAAACCATCATAACACAGTGACCCCAATGTCGTATCGACTTTGTAGACGCTAAAAAAAAAGATGGAATGGGTGATGGTGTCAAGAATAATCAAGCAAAATCAAAACTGCTTCATTTCTTGAAGATAGCGTAATAATGATTGCCAACAGCGCTTTAAGCCTGTTTACGGGGATTAAGCGCCATATAAAACTGTTTATTATTTTATTAAATTGTAATTACAAACATTCATGAACACACCTACCCACAAGTAAAAATACATCAATCCAGGAAGGTGCTTAAAGGGACAGGAGGAGATTTTTTTGGGATGCAAATTTCTTTCAATTTGCACTTCTTCGGTGGTAGAACACCTACCGAGAATGTTTCGATGGTTCATTGGTCAAACAAGTACAAAAGAAAACCAAAAAACTATGTTTTGGACTTGCCTGCTATTGCCCATAGAAAATACAAAATCATCTTAATGATCTTATTACATAAAGACGGCATATTCGGCTTACTCACTTCAGGTGTAATCTAATACATTGGTAAGTATTTCAAATACACAAAAAACTGGTTCAGAAAAAAATGGGTGTGTTCTTTGTGGAAATGTCCTCATGTCTCTTTAAAATCGGCATTGCATGGGCATTATTAAAAATCCATGCACTTTTGTGTAAATTTCTTCTTTTTTATCAGTTCTTTGATGTTAATAGTTTCTGAATTACTGTTATTTACTTATTATGGTTCAGATGATGTACCAGACCAAGTGATGCTTAAGGAGAAAGACCCCAAGGTGTACAAGGCAAAGAGAGAAAAGTTATATGGGGATGAACGATTTGCACGACCAGGTAACAATTCAACAAGTACATTATGTATTTTTGTAATTGTCTTATTTAACCTTGTTAGATCATCTTTCATCATTCAGACACTGTTTTACAATGATGCTCAGGGTACTAGAATGCAGCTGTGGCACCACAGGGGAAAAGTGGAGGGTTTTCCCCAAAAATATACCCCCAATATGGGGCCCATAACATGATTCGACCTCATAGTGTATGTGAAACAATGTCTTTTTTCATTTTTCAAATAAATTTGCCACCTAGATATAGATATATGGGGATTTTCACAGTAAACCAACACCAAATGATCACATATGTCAAACAATTTTAAGCCTGGAAAAAGCAATTATGATTCTTTGCTTGGAAAATGATTAACACTGTCATTCCATTTTACATGTAATAGATATAGTTGTGTAACTTTCAACACTCTTAAGTGAAAGTTTTAAAATTGGTCTGCAGCAAGTGTATGGGGAAAGTAACGGTCAAATTTTGACATACCTTTGTTTGACCGTTATTTACAATTTTCAAAGCTGACACTCAAATGTTTAGTCTATGAAGTTCTAGGTTGAGTACTAAACTTTCAAACCATTTACAGCACTGGATGATAACTACCTGAACTGTAGCATGCAATTTTAGATTCCACATGATAACGGTTTTAACATTGACATACTTTGAGAAACATGTGCTTTCAATGCTGAAACTGAATCAGTTTGGGTTTACAACTGCTACAATCTAACAGCTGTAAATGAAAAAGTTGACACCCTTTACTTGTTTAAATGCTTAAGTATCTAACACTTTAAATATGGAATATGTAGAGCTTATTAAAACATTGTACAATAATCATTATGAACAATGATTTAGGAGGTGACCTGAAAGTTCCAGAAAAAGTTTGACATACATGTTACACAAAAAATGAAAAAAGACTGTAGCATCTTTCCAGATGAATTAACTCGAATCTCTTTTATTGTTTTGGTGGATTCTGACCATTTCTCTTAGTATCAAAGCCATTTTGACTGGTTTTATCATCCAGTTTTCTTGAAAAGTGATGATCAATAATAGCTGTTTTTGGCACGTGATTCTGACAAGGCCAAATTTTGGTAATTTCTGGCATATAAATGGTCATAAAATGAAAACATCCTAACAGGCTGAAAATTTCAGCACTACCTCTCCTGATAATAATCTAGTTCCTATAAAAATTACAAGCAAGTGCTACAAATACTATTCACAAAATCAAAGATGAAAATTTAACACACTTGGGTGTTTGTTTACTGTGAAAAGGCCCATATATAGTTTTTACAATGTATATTTACCTCCTACCTCACAATTATAATATTGGGTTGTTTGAGGTTGATAACAGAAAACATTGCATACCACCCAACACTGCACGTACACAAAGATATTGGCCAAGGCATTCGGTCATGCAACTTGACGAGCAAATACTATCATTTTAAAATTCGTTTTGAAGCCATTTAAAAAAAAAGATTTTTGTCAATTCAGCTTCTCGTTACATAATAATAATATTGGGTGACTTTTTCGGGTTGCAATTGATAACCGAAAACGTCCTCCTCACCAAGAAAATATCAGTCTTCGTCTCTCCCAATGTTTGAGCTAGGCTCGGGTGCTAGTCCCACAGCAGTATTGCACCACACAGAAGATTTTGATTCATAATAATATAAGCTCTATTGTTTAAAAAAAATGTGATAAGTTTTAAAATGGCAATAAGCTTGGCAAATAAGTCAAACTGATGAGTTTTTAAAAGAGTTATCCCTTGAGCCCCAAAGGATGTACATCATCTTTCCCCGCAATTTTTTTACCCAAATATTTTCTGATTTACACCAAGCTCAGACATGCTTGTACATAGTTTGTATAGGTAAAAAAAAATACACTGAAGGTATAGTACTCTTTACAAGTAGTATAAGGTCGAAAGGATATGGTTCTGTTTTTTACTTATTTTGGTGTAAAAATTGCATCAATTACTTGCTTAGGGTACCTGGAAAGACAAGTACTTGTTTTATATATTGCACTACTGATACTTGTTTAGGGGTGCAATTCCAGCAAGTACTTATTTAGTGTAGTTAAGTGTGCTACCGATACTTAGGGAGTGCAAATTCCAGCTTTGAAAATACATACTTATTGGTGTTTTTTGTGAATGCTTGGCCTGGGATGATACCCCTTTGCCAATGATTACTGGCCCCTGGGCTTATAGCTATATTTATTTAACAGAACAGCCATTTCAAAGACATTCTTGAACATTAGGAAGAATCTTGTTTCTTGATTATTTTGAATGTAACTGCTTTCAAAACCGGAGTTTGGCATCCAATTTAGTTTAGAATAAAAAGATAGCTGTAACAACCGTTTGTTATCCCTATTGCAAATAGTCATGCTTGAATTTCTTAACAGAATTTTACATGTTGCCTTTTGTTTAGGCTTTTTATACTGAATTCAGGTGTTAATTTCCCCCTTGAGTTTTTATTTGACGCCTTAATTGTACACTTTGTGTTCAAAAGTATATTGATATATTAGTCTGGAGATTTCCTTGTTGCATGATATTCTTGTATTTGAATATTCAGAAATGTTATGTTTTCAATTCATCTAGAACTAAAATTATAATATAAAGGTAATAAATTGAAAAACAAAATAATTAATGGTGAAATATGCCCAGTGTTTTTAAAGACCAAAGAACTGAAATGGCCTTACTTTTGAATCAAGATCAGAGACCTCTTCAATTAGCAGGTCATACATGTAGCTTCTGTTATCAGGAAAGAACCAACATCAAGATTTATTTCTGGGGCAGCAACATATGGCAAGAGAAACAGGAAAATAAAAGAAAACCAATTCCAAACTAATATGTGAAAACCTAGATGTCAATGCAACCAATCTCCCAGCTCTAATGATCAACCATTATTGCTTTGGAATGTGCTTATCAGTACTTTAATTCTGATCTTGTGAAGTCTCAAACTTATATACCCAAACTAAAAGAGTATAGTCGTCAGTAACCTATAGCAGGTTTGATATCAATAGTGTAGCAAGACACTTTAATGACAAAGATGGGAAAATCTGAAAGCTTCAATGGAGAGGGAAATGCATTATAGGAATTCAAAGTTCAGCACCCATAATAGAAGGTTAGATTCAAAAGAGACTTTTTCATTGTCAAGAATGCCAATTATGTTTAGTTCCTGTATTCAAAGTAAATATCAGTTTGACCTTGAAGATAATTGGAGAAAATCTTTTATATCAGTCAGAAAAGAAATATTCAACATGATCCTGCTTACTAATAATTTGTTTTCTTTGCAGCTGAATATGTAATAATGGTAAATGATTTGACCAACCCACCATTCCTCGGGAAGAAGTTACCCTCTGCATTCATGCTGGTCAAGATAGCACATCCAAAGAAATCCAAGAAGGCAAAGTCTCCGACCAAAGGATCTAAAGCTAGTTCTAGGGCTTCCAATCACGTTGACTAAATGGTTCTATTATGGATATTATTTTGAAAGGTCGGCATTACAATGTAAAGTTCATTGACTAAACACATTCCAAAAGAGATACATCGTATGCAAGGTCAAATATAAGCAAACTCATACTGAGGACATGAGGTATGTTTTCTTAGAAGGTGAGTTTGGTGTTTTGGCCATAATTTAGTCACGTCTGGTACTGAAGTTGTTTTTGTAGTGGAACTGATCGCAAATTCCGTAATAGGTTTGAGAGCATATGGTATGATCATGTTTCAAGTCATGCAATTAGTTTTGCAAATCTTTTTTGGAATATGGAGTAATTTTTGTACAGATGTAATAGAAGAAAATTAAATCCAAAAATAATTTTGGTGTCAGTTTTGTGAATGCTGACTGGAGTTGCTACCTAAAACTCATCAAGGTTGGCTATAGAACAAAACAATTTGACTGTCAAAGATGTAGTTTGACAATTTAAATAAAATGGAAGTCTGAATCTAGTGACAATAAAATACAGACACCAAAGCCAATACACAAAAAAGCGCAGTGGGGATAGAGATGCGGTTTTATATATCAATAGTGTCTATGATATAGTGGTGCCGTGCAAGCTGAGATATTGCCTTTAAAATGTATGTACTGTAAAAATCAATAATTTTCACAGGAACAATCTGGCTGTGATTAAGTACTCATTATTTCTTTTTCATTAAATTTATTTGCCAATTTAATCAATATTCCATGTATAATTCTATTGTTCAGCAGTATATGCATGGCAGTGACCTTTTCAGTGTCTTGCAAAAGTTGTGGTGAATTACTTGTGAAATTAAGTTGTTATAGACAATGCTAGAGGAAATGTATGTTGAAAGATTTGATTTTTGTCCCCGCCAAACTAAGTTTGGAAGGAGACTATAAAATGGGCTCCGTCCATATGTCCGTCCGTGGGGAAAATGTTAACTCCGGAATATCTCTGATAAAAATGTTCACCATATCTGTCTCGGAAGGATATGTGATTTATGCATGTACATATTTTAAGTTTTCAAAAATTTGGGTTGGTCATTGAAGGAAATTCAGCAATAGTTTTTCTTTAGGCCATACGTTTACTTTCAGGCTATCACAAAATACTAACTTTAAAAAGCCTGAAGCATAACCTGTGAGCTGAAAGACACCATGTTTTCTGCTTCTGAGTCCAAATTGAATCAAAAATTCAATATCAAATTGTCAAATTTCTACACCCTTTAGGTGATATAAGTGCATTTTATATTATGGAATCTAAAAATTATTGAATTAGCACTCTTTTGTATCCGCTGTCAGGTCAAACCTTGATGTAATTTTCACTTTTAATTTTAAAGGCAAATGACATGTATTTGGTAGATAAACAACCTTTGTAAAAGAAGACAGACGAAACTGTTAAGTACAAAGTAAATATGACCTAATCTGTCAGCAATTACTAAATTATAAGCTAAAATAACTAGAATTTCGCGGTTCTCGGTTTTCAGGCTCGATATATTCATAGAAGAATACTAGAATAATGCGTGGGCTGCCTTCAACCACTACCTGTATACCAAGTTTCATCAAAGTTTTAAGTTGTAAGGCAATAAGAACAAATATGCAAATGAGCTCATTAAAGGGGGATGGCCCAATTTAAGTATATGAATTTTTCATTTTGATAGAATAGACTTCACCCCAGAACCCCATCTGTAATGTTTCGTGCCGATATTTCAATCCGTTTTGATGTGAGGGTTAAAAACGCAATTTTGTAAGCCCATAGAGTACTGCGTAAAATTAATATTGGTCGACCAAAATGAGGCACATTCTCGTTTATAACTTCCAAACCAAACATCTTTTGGCCCTAAAATTTCATAGGGTAAATGAGAAAAATAGAAGCTTTCTTCTGATACCAAAATGTTGACCACTTCCTGAGTCTTCCGGTAAAATCTGGGGCTATTAGCGATTGGGCCATTGACCTTTAATATGTACATTTAGCAATGTGAGATTTCATGGAAAATACTTGGGTCCACTACCCACATGCCAAGTTTCATCAGATTTGCACATTGGGTTCTTAAAAAAGAGAGATCAGGTTTACCTTTTGGATTGATCTTTTTGGAAGCAA
The DNA here is from genome assembly GCA_023653785.1 of Ophioderma brevispina. Lineage (NCBI taxonomy): Eukaryota > Metazoa > Echinodermata > Ophiuroidea > Amphilepidida > Ophiodermatidae > Ophioderma > Ophioderma brevispina. Next base: position 8,141 of record JAMKCH010000703.1, read on the forward strand.
CATTCATCCATACATCCAGTGTGACAGCATAGCTTGGTGCATTTCATGATTTTAGCAATATCTGTCTTATGGGCTGTAAAGCAATATTAGCACATTTTTTTTTAAAGCGCCCGCAATTTTTCAAAAAAAATTGAGATTTTTACACGGTTGCATTGGTAAATGGCTAGTAAACTATACCTGTGAATGGCTAAGCTCGAAAATGTCTGTGTGTCACAAACGAAGGAATTTTGTAATTAGAATAATTATTATTTCAACGGCTGCTGGAAACAACCTTCCAATGTGAAATAGCCGGGAAATAGCACCATGTACGTGTCTATGCTCATCCATTAGTTGTTTTATTGGTTCAGGCAAGTCGAGTTAGAGGTTATCTTCTCGAGGTGGCACTATTTCATCATGGACGGACATAAACGTAGCATTTCCAGCTCTGCCGTTAAGTCCAATCTGGGATCCCAATTCTAATTACAAAATCGCAGGTATAGTTTCCTAGACAATTACCAACGTAACTGTGCCAAAATATCAACTTTTGAAAATTGGGGGCGCTCTTCAAAAAATGTGCCATTATTGCTTTAATGTAAATATTCTCAAAATTCCAGTTGATTCTGATAGTTCTGGCATTTATGAACAAGTGTTTGTTACACACTGCCCTAGAAGCAACTTTATTGTAATTTCTGTCTCATTTCCAAACAGATATGCTATTGATATTATTATTATTTACAAATTTTTGTGGAGGACAAAAGTGAATTAGGTACACAGCTACACATACAATACCTAGGACTAATTTTCTAATGATATTAAAATGTTAATGAGTTAAGTCAGGGACAAGGCTATGAACTATGAAATACACTTTTACCATTTAAGTGCACATTTTATCATGCTTTTTTTTAAGGTTAAATCGTCAAACAAAAAAAAATGGTGTCAGCTGCCAGAAAAAACTCTAAAAATGTGTAGCGCATAGCTTTTTTGACTAAAAAAAAGCATAGCGCTTATTAGGATTTTGGACTGGGGAGCTGAGACATACTTTTTTTCCCTAAGGGAGCTGCAGGCAACTGGATTTGCTCAGCATGAGATCACATTTTTGTTTAAATTTTAAAACGATGCATTTTCGTGACTATCATATATTCAAAATCATATTGAAAATGCATTTAAATGAGCCAAACAAGCACAGTCTTATATATGTCAGTGGTTTTGACTCATGTGTTGTAGCCATGCAGAATCTATCAGTGTTTAAAGGGTTAAGCATCTATCAGAGGATGTTGTCAGTCCATCCCACAATGCACCACTTTTGGGAAATTTCACCACAATGAGGTCATGTGATCTCACAAAATTATTCTTACACTCATTTTAGCCCCAAAGCACTAGTACTTAGGTAATTTTTAGCATGCTCATTAAAATGATTCTTAAAGTTCTTGACCACTATGTACTAACATGTGTTTAGTACACTATAGGCACATTACATTGCATTATGGGATTGGTCCAAACACCCTCTGAGGGTCTATATAGGGCATTGAATTTTAACATTTTCAAAAATAAGTTTTATTAGTGGCTAATCTAATAATTACAATAATCAGATTTGTAATTCCTTTCTTTGTCCCAAATGGAGCAGGTTGGGTCACAAATACTTCAGTGAAGATGACTGTTAACCATAAATTACAACATTGTTAGAGCTTTTGAAAAATCTTATTGAGTTATTGGTTAGGAAAGTGATTTAATAATAAAATTTTAACTTTTCATTTTCATTCATTTGTTCATAATTAATGTTTACTAGCAGTTCACTCTGCCATGCCTAAGAGCTGCTATTTGAATCTAAACTCTCATAACCTGAAATGGCAAAAACAGGAATTATCTGGCAATGTCAGACTAACTCAGGAAAGTAATTTGCTTATCTATTCCCACTTGCATCAGCAAGGCAATGCTTCATACTGTTTTCACAATATTCAATTCCTTGCGCCAATACAACCTTGGATTTGTCGGTTTAATTATGTGATTATTTACTCAAATGTTCATGCGTTTTGTCTGACAAGGTAGGGTGTGCTTGGGAAGTCTTCCTTCAATAGAGTGAAAGTTCTGTTTAGCTGAAGTTGTTGTATTTGATGTTACTTTAAGAGAACATTGATTTAGAGAAGAATTAAAAAAATAAGATCTGTTGTGTTGCCTTTCCAATATCTATTATACTCGGTTAACTGAATTCTTAAACTAGCACCTTCCGTACTTTACATTTTGTTGGTATATAACATGTTATTCTCCATTTTGACTCATTTCTTTTTTCACATCACCAAGGTCAAAGAACTATGCTTTGTGTTACGATATTTGTCTTTATTTTCATATCTTCTTTTCACAGGTCATACACCCTTGACAAATTGTCTGTCCATTAAAGCCTTATATCTAATGGTTGCAGTTGTTACCCACAATTTATTTTTTTTAATAATCAGATTGTTCATTTTAATATAATAAATAACAATGAAGTGACCTTTATAAAATATATCTTATTTGATGTCTGAATGAGGAAAAACTTTTGTACTCAGTATTAAGTGAGTTAGGCCTCTGCTTTATGAAAAACAAAATTGCTTTTATTTTTATAGTAAGAAAAATGTACTAATTTCCAGTTAGGCAGAACCCAGAGATGATAGAAGTTTTACCAAATTAATTTTCTTCAGAGTATGTCAATGTTGTGTTGATTTCTATTAAGTTTGATATTAGGCACAAGGTAAAGGCATTTTCAATTATTTGTAATTTGTAAATTTGTCCAAAAACAGATTTTTGCTTTCTTTTACACTTATATGTATTTTAACATAGAAGAACAAAGGCAACATTTGTTTAAAGTCTGTATATTTCTACTACAGGTCGGCCCTTTTATGGCAGAACTACGTAACTCGAAATTTTGACTTTTTGAGATAGTTTTTTCTTGGCAATTTGGAGCGCTGTTTTCATTTCACAAAGTCTTATATGCCAGAAATGCTTCCCTTCTAAGATAGCACATTCTAACTCGGGTGCATTTTACCATTCTGAAGGTATTTTTTGGCAAACTGCGTCATCTCTAAGTTTGTGTCATTTTCTTACAAAATTGCCTTATTATTTTATGGCAAAACTTCGTAACTTAAGAGATATGTAGTTTTGCCATAAAAACTTTCTATGAGTGCCAGTATTTTGCCAAACAAATTGATGGGACTACAGAGGGTAAGATCAAACTAAAAATGTTTGTAAACAACACATATCAAGAATTTTATTTCTTTTGCAAGTGATATTTTGTGTTCAGCCATTGAAATGTAGCATTGTGTATTTTGCCATAACTGCGGCCCCAAATTTTTATGGCAAAACTATGTAACTTGACAAATTGTGTTGTAATTTTGAAATGGTTTAATCAGTAACCCTCAAAATTGAAGCAAATACAGAAAATATGATAAATATATTAAATGTAATAAATCTAGCTAATTTTTAGTGTATAAGAAAATGCAAACGAATGAACTTTAAAGGTAAATATCTCAAAAGGCTGATAGTTTTGCCATGAAGGGCCGACTGGTAGAAGTTGGCCTTGCTCTTAGCAGATTTTTCCATTTTTGTCATTTTGGTGAAATTTGACAGTCTCATTTGACATTTGTGAAAATTGCAAACTGTGCCACTGTTACCATTCAAACACAAATTTAAGTTTGAAGTAATAATTATTAGAAGAATGAAATTACTAAAAAATTTAGACAATTGCATCTCTGTGATTGTTTCACTATACTTCATTTGCCTTCCTCCGTGCAGTGACGTCAGCGCGAGATTTGACGGTCACACCAGTAAACCGCGCGCGCTGGCTTAAAACGAAGACGTTTGTACACTCGCATACAAAGACAGCATTATCTTGACGCGTGCGTAAAGGCTGTGTATGGGTTGGACAATCACTGCACGGAGGTAGAGAAATGGAATCAAAACTTCAAGGTGCAATGAAAGATTCAAGCCACCGGTAAATTTTTGTCATTGTAGTTTTTAGTCAATACATTTCTTACTTCCTTTGGCTACAGAATGTTATTTGATTTTTATTTGCTTATATTTCATTATCAATATAAGCTGAATTTCCTATTTGCTCCAATAAGAAATTTCATAATGTTTGTACCAAAGATAATATTATTCTCAGTTTAATCCATTCAAATGGGATTTTGTTTTATCGAAAGCTTTACATCAGTGCAAAAATGAGAATTTCACATTTTAGCGACACTTGTTTGCCAGGCCGTTATGGGGGGGGGGGCCAAATTCACCAAAAGGGCCAAAAGGCCTACTTTGCTGATTGTTTGAAAAATGTCCACAATTTAGAAAATTTTGACAGAAAGATCACTTTTTTGGTGATAAAAATGTTCAAAAAAGTCCGAAAAGGACCATTTGAGAGGGTTAGGTGATGGTTAGGCTCTTTAATAATTGAATGAAATGCATTTACATGTTCATGCTGTACACTTTAGGACAATTCTCATGGTTACGATTATTATGATTGTAAGATCATTTTATTAGTAGTGTTACTGACTGTGCTTATTTTTAAATAAAAATGATTTAAAATGGTGTGTACATGGATATAAATAAATCTGTGAGAAGAAAAGTTACTTTAAAAAAAGGTGTGTTAATAAATGTGCTGTGTCAAACTACAATTTTATGTTAAAATTATTCTGCGTATATCGTGTGTATACGGGTGTAATGTGGGGGTTGAGTGTGTTGTGTGCAAGTTTGAACTGGAAGAGTGGATTATTAAGGGATGTCCAGAATTTTGAAACTGTCGTCTGATGCGTATAATATGAGCTATATTAGTCAGTAATTTTCCGGCGATTATCAATGAAAAACGAAGGATTCTTACTGATCGGTATGATAAATTACAGTCTATAGGTCCTCGAAGACCACAATATCTATTTAGCCAGTATATCTCAACCAGGATGCCAAATTATTTCCCAAAAGAATCTGTCACAAAGTACATTTTAGGACCCACAAAAGGGAATTCTTTTGATTCTCCACACTGAAGGTCTTTCAACTTTAAAAGACGACATGGTGCAGACAACAAAACTTTGTACTAAATCTGATGTGCAGCAAAACGTATGTAAATCCTGGTAGGAAATGCTCAGATATATCAACTCTGCAGATCCAGACTAATGGCATCTACACTGTACAAAATAGGCATTAGTCGTCCTTACATTGTATCCATAGAAAAGTTCAATGAAGAACATTTGGAAATAATGTTGCATTCAATATTGCACCCATGACTGAAAAATCCAACCTATTTATAGTACATTTTTTAAAATGTTTCAAACATGCAACCACATATGCATTATTAAATGTACACGTGGGGGAATTCCATTTGTTTTTATGCAAGGATGACATAGTATTACTTTCCCCATTCGTCTCCCTGTTAATAATCCTATCTATATAATAAACTCAAAAAAAAAATAAGTAAAATGGGGTCAATCAGACCCAGGCAAGGGAGAACAATGCACAAACAAACACGGAGATAATCCAGAAATAAACCAATATTTTTAAAATGAGGATTAACAATGCTTAAATTAACAACCTTGAGGCAGTAGACACGGTAATAAGTAACATAGTCTGTGTTCTGGGTCATTTGTGATGTTTTTGAAAGGAAAGGGCTTGTATTTAATTTTTGATTCTAATTTATTATTTATGAAGCAAATAGTATGCAAAAGTGGGCATACAGGTCGATGATAGCGGCTTCATTGCATTGTAATTTATGACATTATTCTGGGAGATATAAATTACAGCGTGTTGACGATTGACGATGCAAATCAGACGGTGGTTTAAAAACAGGGATAATTATGGATTAGACCCCACACGCTAAACAACTGGATTAAACTCTAAGGGAACATGTGGTTGTCAGGTATTCAAATTCAATTCAAATTAGTTCTATTAGCATTATCATTCAGCCCAATACATTACATAATGATAAATTATTTAAAGTAGTATAGGAATAAATATTGACACCATTTTAAAGGGAAAATAATATAACCATTTACCAAGATAATGTACAAATTCAACAAAATATTTGGAACAGACTTCAAAAAAACGTCGCAAAGGTTAACAAAAATACAAGTGCAAAAGTTAAGACACTAAAAAAATCAACATTCCAATATTTCTTATCAAGATTTACCTTCATAAAAAATTTCATGTGACCGCAAGTCTCATTGGGCTATATTCAATTTTTCGTTGATCTTAAAAGAAGAATATACTGCATATTTTGCCAGATTAGCAGAATACAAACAAAGGTTGATTATGGAGGTCGCAAGAACGCCACTTTCGGCTGGTACTGGAGGGATTGAAAGGTCAATAGACAAAAGCAGGTGTCTGTGGAATGTGTTACAAACTCCTGTAATTCTGTTGTCATATATGGAGCCGGACAACAATGGACGGAAATACGTGAAGCATTTGTGTCCGCCTACTTCAAGGCTACTAGCAACCGTTTAACTAAATCTGTCCCAAAATGCCAGAAGTAACATATCTCTAGACGAGCCGAAGATCATCAGGGAAGTGGAAATTCTATGTGTGAGCATGGAGGATATATAATCCCGACTCACAGTCCGCCTACAACGGTTAAGAATTGGGCACTCGACTCAGTTGACTCTTCACGCAACACAAGTTTCACGCTTTATTCCGTTGTCGTCAATGGAGCCCGGACTATGGGCCCTGCCGGACCATAACTTCTTGTACAGGAATAGACTGACTTAAAAGGACACAAGGAGATTTTCTGAGGATTCGGGGACCAAATTGGGCGCATTTTTTCCGGGAAATGTCCTCGTGTCTTTTTAAAACACCTTTGTAATTCTCATTGCATCGATATAATTTCTACCTATAGCCCGTTATCGCTTGTGCTTTTAAATTTTTTATAGATTATCATTTTCCAATGACCTTCAAATAAATTTTTCAAATATTGCGAAGATAAATCAAATAATAGACCATTAAATGTTCAAGGATTTGCAGTGGAAAGTCCCAACTTAATAACACTGTATGATACAGCTTTCGTGTTAATGAGTTTCTAGTCATTAATGTGCACATCTTTCGAGAAATATATTTGACAAAATTGTAAGAATCTTGCAATACATGTTTTGATATTTAAAATTTACATAAAATCTTTTTCATTATATAGAGACAAAATGTCTTCCAAGTCACTCAACTCATTCAAGAGCTCCATGTATTTTAGAAGCAAGGTTAGTGACTGGTTGATTATACACAGCCTTGACTAGCTAATCGTCCAAATCTGGCTGTTATTGCAAGATTCTTAGTCTAAGAATGATATCTATCAAATCTGGCCTCAATATAATTTTTCTGAGACGTTTGCAGGACATCCGGATTTAGGGTTAATATTAAATGTTTCTACAGGTTAAACACCACATTTATATACTGTATTTTTGTGTCGCCTGCCCTAAGGCAGGAAGACACATAGGGATCACTTTGTCCACTGTTGTTGTTGTCTGTTGTTGATGTATGTTGTTGTTGATGTCTGTTGTGAAAAAGGGTTAACATTTGCCTGTAATATCCTCATACTTTGATGGATTTAAACCAAACTTGGGTCACAGGTGCAACATGGCATCCCCCACTTTTTGATAAGGTCAAAGGTCACATGCCAAGGTCAAAGGTCATGTGAGGTCAAGTTGTAGAATAGGCTGAAAATGTAAAATTGACCTCATTTGAAAAGTTGAAGTTCAATTGGAACCAAACTTGAATCATAGGTGCAACATGCGATCCCTCACTTGTTGATGAGGTCAAAGGTCGCATACCAAGGTCAAAGGTCATGTGAGGTCAAGTTGTAAAATAGGCTGAAAATGTAAAATTGACCTCATTTGAAAAGTTGAAGTTCAATTGGAACCAAACTTGAATCATAGGTGCAACATGGGATCCCTCATTTGTTGATGAGGTCAAAGGTCACATATCAAGGTCAAAGGTCATGTTAGGCCTATCATTCACTAACCGCGATGGCAGGCGACACAAGCGGTCCGATGAAAACTCATGAGAAATACAACAATTGTACGCCAAAATACAAGCCAAATTCAACAAATGACTAAATTTTCAACATTATGTTGACCATAAATTTGTTTTAGGTATAAAGCACTAAACCTAAAGAGCATCGAAAGCGCATCACAAAAATGCTCTTGAGTCGGTACAGGTGAGAGTGGGCAAATCGATGTGAAATTGAGCGGGAAGTAAATTGCCTCAAATATGCTGTCCAGGATTTAATTTGAGAAAACATAACTGTGCATCATACCAATCATGAAATTACACCACCTCCTTGTAATATAACTCGTGGATTTTGAGACATTTAAAGCATTTTTCAGTTGCCATGCAAGAAGATAGTGCACCCAAAATATTTGAGCTATGCGGCAGCATAGAGGTGTGTAATCTTCTGTTTCACAAAATGTTCAATGCACTCATTTACATCTGTATATCGTCCACTTAGAGCCAGAACTGGCTATGTCTAAAAATAGAATTTTGAGATAGGCGAGTTTAGAGTTTGATATTTCGTTGATGTACGATATACGGGGTATAGCATTATGAAAGTAATCATGGCCCTTGCTATCTTGTTTAATTGATCTATGAATAGCCATAATATCCTTTATTAATCCTCAAAAGGAATTAAATGTTCACACAAAATCTCACCCAATTAATCCTGATCTGTAAATGAAAGGGTTTTCAACACAACTACTGTATTAAAGGTATAGATACAAGCTATGCCAATAAGGGACTAAACTCTTAGCAATATCCTAAAAATTGGAAGATCTAGTTTTCTTGCTCTGCAACAGGTGAATTGGTGTTTGCCTTTGTCATATCACTAGGCATATTGGTATTAATAGATTCATTGATTAATCCGTAGTTGAAATAGTCAAGAAAATGTAACATTTATTAAAGTCTGACTCAGAGATTTCGAAATATTATTTTTTTTGTGTAATAATGAAAAATAGTCAACTAGAACTAAAGATAATAACCTAAAATGCACAATTCCGAAATCTGAGATGAATTGAATTTTTCGTTTTGATGCAGTAAACATTTATGTGTAGTATTACGTCCCATAGGATACTGTGTATAACAAAAATTCCGGATCCGGAATTTTATAACAATGTTGTGATTTTCTATATGAAGGAATTCGATTTTAGCTTAGCAATTTCACACAGTGATTAGTATATGGACAAGCATTATGTACATGCAAAAAACACGATTTTTTTGGAAATTGAGGGCGCCCTCCTCAGGAAATCTCTGAATCAGCCTTTAAGTTGACAAAGGCATCATGATATTGTACATTCTCACAAACACAAGTTTAATGTGTGTAAATCCCATAGGAATGGAGAAAAAGGGTTGTGCTTACAAAACCCGCCATATCTAGCGTATTTTTCAGTAGATTTCTTTCATTTTTCAACACATGAAAGTATACTAGATATTTTATAAAACTAACAACAAATCTATGATATAGTGATTGCATTAATGGCAAGATCATCTTTAATCCTTGCACAATATTTTTTTTATTCACGTAGTATTGTGCAAGAGATGAGCATAATTCCCCTAAATGCTAAATTTAGAAAATAAGTCAAGTTATTTATGCTTTGAGATCATTCGAGATTGCAAAATACGTAGTTTCCCATGATGCAATCAATGTAAGATGATGCATTGCATATGATGTCATTTGTGTGTGATCCAATTGGCCAGTGCTTGCCTTTATGTTTGTGCATGATGGAGTTGTAATACCTATTTTAGATATTGGGGAATTTAGATGCGGAGTGATAAATAGTGCTCCCTGGAAAGACTCTTGGCCAGCAGAATTTATCCCCAGAGATGGTCGATTGGTGCAGTACCAGTGCTGATATTTTTTATACCACAGGAGCTTGAAAGCTGAACTGTCTGCTGTCATTTTTTTCAGCTAAAATAAAAGTTTTAAAAAGATATCCCAGTTTGTGGTCCTAAAAGTGGACATTTGCGACAGACTCCAGGTGGTATCATTTTGATTACTGCAGAATATCTGGAGAATATTAGTGTCGTCGAGGGACAAATTAACCCGTCGTCTTAAACTGATGGACAAAATTATCTTCAGGACTGAGATGATTCCTATGGATTATATACCGTGGATTTTATAAGACTTTGCATGCTGTCGTTTTGGAGTCTTCACTGTGAGGACATATCATCGTTGAACCTTAACGCTTCTCTTAATAAGTCGTCACATGAGTGAACTGTAAGACTGTAAAATCTTAAAGGTCCCAGAAAATGCAATTAGAATTGATGTGGTTTGCGTCAAGTCTACATGGAGGGACTAGAAAACATCATTAGTGAAACTATTGATTTTTCAGAGAGTAATAGAAAATTCCAAGTGACTGGTGTGAATCTATTCATGACACTGACTGAAAATCAATAGTTTCACTAATGATGTCACTGGTAGTGTATTCTTTTTTCTGGCCCTGTTTATTGGAATGGAATGTCCCGTAAAGATTTGGAGTAGGTTTATCATCTCATTTCCTGGGACCTTTAACATTGATGTATCATTGTTGAATTGTTATTGTGTTTGGACATTCCAAATTCTTGAACCAATTCAATTTTGATTACAATGGTCATATTTTAAAATTCAGATCATTTTTCACACAAGGCTCCATTTTATGTGTTTTGTTAAAGGTATTTCTGACCTTGGATCCATGTGATTCCGTAACAGAAATTAGGGGCTCTTAACCTGTACTGTTTTATAATCCGATCATTTGCAACACAAGGCCTCCATTGATATGTGGTTAAGGGTATTTCTAACCTTGGTACCATGTGATGCCGTAACAGAAATTAGGCGATCTTAACCTGTACTTTCAAAATTCCAGATCATTTTGCACCCAGGGCTCCATTGTAGTGTTTAAAGGTATTTCTGACCTTGACATCCACTGACGTAACAATAATCATTAAAACGAAATAAAATACATATTAACCTAAATATGTGCAATTAACAGCATTTCGCTCTGTGATGTCAAGTTGAAAAAGTTCGGAAAAGAAAATATTGCTAAAGAGAACCAATAATGCCTGTAATCTTTCACAGCAGAGGCCGATGGAGTTTAATTTACGCAAGGATTTTCGTTTGAAGGTTGACATGTATGTTGGAGATTTAATTATCAGATTCGTCGCCGTCTCTCTCTCTCTCCCTCTCTCTCTCTCTTTCTCTCTCTCTCTCTCTTAATAGAGATTCGTTGACAACGGTCTTTATTTTCTCTCGTTTAATTGCAATTTCCTTTTAAGGCAAGTGAATAAACATCAACTCTTCTTAATATCCGGTCATTACTGATTTTTGTTTCGATTTAAACCTTAAAACCTTGGAGTAGTATAGTCACCTACACCATGGTCATATTTCTTGCATGAATTACCTTCCCCAGAGAGGCAAGCCATTCGTATTGTATTTGCCAAATGCAATCAGCAATAGGATTGTGATAAACACTTCTAACTTATAGGTACCTATATCGTTCTAAGTTTTTACCACTCGGCCTTCCTGTGCATGTCTGGTTAGGGACGACTATGGCAAGCTAAAAAGGTCATAACTTATTGCTCACAACGCGTTGCTTTCTTACCAACGCGTTGCTTAGCCAGCCAATCAGAAAAGTCAAAAAGCAACGCGTTGCTTTCTGACAATACTTAAAGGGACATTTCGTGATCTACAGCCTCGTCCTCCCAACTTACCTAAACATATTGAGATTTTTATATCATCGGAACCGTTAGACTTAGTAATCCACGTGTGCCCAATTCTTACGTGCAAATTCGGTCGCATCTGTAAGGAATTCGCAATTTTGTAGACGGAACAGAAATTACAGCACGTAGCCTACGAACCGTGGGAAACAAGCAATTCCTCATAACACAAAACCGCAAGATCGGGATCAGCTCAAATTTTGAGAATAAGCTTTTCTATAATTATCTAGTGATCAATGAATAAAACAGAATGTCCTGAAATCACGAAATGCACCTTTAGGCAACGCGTTAGATTTCATTAGCACTGTTATACTGTTCATAAATGTTTACTGCATGAAAACGGAAGTCCGATTCATATCTAATTTTGGAATTAAGCATTTTAGGTGACTATCTTTAGTTTTAGATGACTAAATTTAATTAATTCACAGTCAAAATCTCAAAGTCAGCCTTTAAGCAATTGCTGTTTTTATAATGTTTAATGGATCTTTTGTTTACATTTAAAATTCGGTACTGCCCCTGCGTCTCCCTATTTATAAACACCTATTGCAGAAAATGGTATAGTCCAATGTAGTGTAATGCATATAAGCTCATATGTGTAGAGAAATATTTGGGTGTCTTGTCTTAACACTCATGTTTTGCTAGGCCAGAATTCGTATGACTATTATTAGGATTAAATAACAGTGTATTAATCAATGATTTAGTAACAGCATACGAATCGCATGTAGATCAGGCGGCGCGAAATGAATAGCCGCCCGTTCGTATCCATCAACTACACGTCGCACATTAAAACGTAGGATATTTCTTGCAAAAAAGCAGTTGAGATTTCGACATTGAGCGCATAAATTGTTAAATTCGTTCAGCCCTAGGAGACAAAGCACTTTGAACGGAACAGGAATCAAAACAAAACACTTATTTAATTATAAAAATGGTTAACCAGACTGATGAGGTAATCAATATTTCTGTCAGCCAGTCCAACGGGGATGAATCAAACCTATTACATCCAATGATATATCTTCTAATGTGGATAAACGTACTGATAACAGCAGGTGGAAATTCAGTAACCATTGTTGCATTTTTACGCGATAAAAACATCTACAATAAGCCAGCTAACTTGTTTATCCTAAACCTTGCCGTGGCTGACTTAAAAGTTGGTCTTGTATCTTTGCCTGGATTTAACCTCTGGTGGCATTACGGAGACTGGATATTTGGTGAGAAACTGTGTAAATTTTGGGTGATAGTCGACTTCCACTGCCTGTACTCAGTCAATGATAGCTATGTTATTGATAGGCTGGGATCGATTGTGGATGGTACGAAATATTCAAAGTTACGTTAGCAAACAGAGCAGGAGAAGAACTCTTATTATCATATTGACTTCCTGGGTTCTTTGTTATCTTCATTTCTTCGCAACAGCATTGCTTTGGGAGCCGGTAAGTGAAGAGTGGAACATTGACTACCGCGTTGATTGCGATTTTCCACCTAACTACAGCTTAAATTATACTATTTACGAAGTTGTTTCACAGTTTCTCATTCCTATGCTCGTGCTTGCTTACTTTAATATTGGGGTTTTCATTGTTATTAACAACGCGCGAAAAGAATCCAACCCGGAGATACAGCATCAAGTGTGGGTTCTACCCAAGACAACATCGAAGGAAATCCGCAAACCACTGCTAACAAATGTGAAAATGTCTTGAAGAGACACGACGCAGCTTCACAACATCTGGCAGAAAATATGGTTCCTCAAAGAAGTCAGAACATGAATGTGTTTGTTATCCATAATCCAGAGAATATGGATCCCAGTTCAAATGTTGGTGACGAAATGAGGATTTCAAGGGGAAGGCAACGGAAGGATCGTAAAGCTGCAATGACGCTTACCTTGTTGGTGGCTACATACGCCATATGTTGGTTTCCATATAATGTCGTTATCATCTTAGAAACTCTATCAGAGGACAGCGTTGCTGCATGGCTATCGGCTTTTACAGAATATTTAATATGGATTAATTCTGCAATAAACCCATTTCTCTACGTTGCAACCAATATACAATTCAGAAAACAACTTAAAAATATGTTTCGTTGCGGAACCGACTAGATGAGGAAAGCTACAACTTTGAGCAGAGGAAATAAGGCTTTATTGTCAATTGCCGTTGTCTTGTGTGACAATTCCATCACAGCAATATCCATGTATGTTTGGAGTATTTCTACTTGTGTGCTATGCTAGCAAAGAGCATTTCCATCACTGCCCAAATTCGCATCATCAGCTGATCATGTTTAATTGATTGAAAATAACTATAGTAAAAGCGTGTGTGGCTCAAGCTGTGCTTTGGAACATACATGCCAAAGCTTTTATTGTTATCCACTGGTAAATATCTGAACACAATTTTGGAGCTCTGTTATCGTGGTCATGTGATACATTTATGTTAGGTACAAGGTGAACGTAGAGCACTGATGCCATTGTTCCCAGCTATTGTACATTGCTAAAAATACTGACATCGAAATACACGCATGGGCCTGTGTCGGCTTGAAAAACGTTTACTCGCTTTGGGAGTCGTTAAGTAAAGAGTGGATCATTGACTACCGCGTTGATTGCGATTTTCCACCTAACTACAGTTTTAAATCATAATATTTACAAAGTTGCTTACGGTCTCTCATTTCTATTCTCGTACTTGCTTATTTCAACATCGGGGTTTTTATTATTATTATTAACAAACGTGCAAAACGAATTCATCCCAGAGATGCAGCATCAAGTGTCGCAGCTACCCAAGACAATATTGAAGGAATTCCACAAACCACTTGACACTTGTGGAAATTTCTTGAAGAGACATGGTGCAGCTTCACGGAACATCTAGGATTTTTCAAGAGGAAGACAATGGAAAGATCGTAAAGCTGCAATGACGCTTACGTTACTGGTGGCTATAGGTCATACACAGAGAAAACACTGTTTAAAAAGTTTAAACATTGTTTTAAAAGTTTAAACAAGTTGTTTACCGGGTGAACTGAACAGTGTTGTTCAGTTCACCCGGTAACACTTGTTTAAAACTTTTTAAACAACTGTTTAAACTTTTTAAACAGCGTTTTCTCTGTGTAAGCCATACTGGTTTCCATGTGTCTTTATAATTTTAGAAACAGCGTACAACGTTGTTGTATGGCTACCAGCTGTTACAGAATATTTATAATGGCTTAATTCTGCAATAAACCATTTTCTCTACGATGCAACCAATATACAATTCAGAATTTCATTGTGGAACAGACCAAATAAGAAAAGCTACGACTTTTGATAGTGGAAATACGGCTTTATTGTCAATTGTCAATGTCCAGAATGACACTTCGATCATTGCAATTTGAAAACATGTTTTGATGCAAGATTGTATGCCAGCAACGAGTAATGTCATCGCTGCCCAAGTTCGCAGCGTGTTTGATTGAAAACATCTTTAATGGATTACATTGCTGTCTGGACTACTAAAGCATATGTGCCTAGATTAATGTGCTTTGGAACCTACATGCTATTTTTTGTTTGGTTTAACCCTCGTCTTAAAAAGCCTTTTTGTAACACTGTTTACCAAGGGTGGGGCGGTAAACACCCCGAGAATTCATTAAATTATAAAGCAATAGATGATTTCGATGTTGGTATACCCGTTGATAGCATTGGCGTATGGCGTCAATGGCGTCACAATGACGTCATCAAGTACGCGAGTCGGCAAAATTGGCATTTTCCACAGAAAATAGACGAAAATCCAATTTTGCGCTCAAAATGTAGGAATGTCGGATTTTCACGCGGTTTTCAGCTCTAAATGATGGCAATTGGCTAGTTTTACATAAACATAGAGTTTTAGAGCCATACTGTGCATAATATTTTCAAAAATGCACCATAAAATATCCTTGGGTGGCAACCACCCCCTACCCTTCGACTTTGACGGCATACTCAAACCCCGGTGAAGGTGCTATCTTCACATTTTTTTCGCTAAAATGACCGGAAAGGATGAAAAAACGATTACCTAGAAGATTTTTATGAAAGTTTTGGCATTTTAGCGCACCAGAGCGAAGTTAACTGGTAAGACGAGGGTTAAAGACTGAGGACGTTACTATAGCGCTCTGTTTTCATGTTGTGTTTCAGTCTAAACACTAACCATTACAAGTATAATAGCTAACATATTGTGCTTATACTTCAGCTAACGAAACCCTGCTCACACTTAATAGGGCACTAGTACCATATCCACATTGTTTTCTGTATTATATGGGGCTACTTCAACAGTTGAAACCTTAGTTTACACAACATACACAAGGACATAATTTTGTCATAACAAACTTCCATCCAATTTTACTATTTTTAATAGTACAATTCACACAACTTATTTTACAACTGATTTGACTAGAAATACACTCTTAAAAATGCCTTGCCAAATATGAATACACTCTTTTGACCAGAATATAATCATATTTGACAAGATTCTGGTCAAATTGACCTGTTTTCCAGTCAAAATTTGACTAGAAAACAGCGTTATTATCCCTGTCAGTCAACATGTATGTTGGTCTTCACAAGTTTTGACAGTTGTTGTTGTAATTGTCTTTGCACTCTTAACATATAAGGGTAGTCAAAATTCCGAACTTTTCTCTAATGGCTATCCCACCACCTGGGGCCCGGTCCCCACAAGCGTGGTAATCACTACGTTTAAAATAAACTATGCGTATGTCCTAAGCGCAGACCTTCCGCTCCAGTTACACAGTGCTTGGGACAATTGGTCCATTCAGGCATGACATAGTATGCACGTTAGGTTTCCGACTTGAGTTTCGGGAACCTGGACCCCTGGTAAGTAACATGGTAATGCCTTGAATTGTGTAATACCAGTTTAGATTTTAATAGCTTCGAAGTAACTTTGCATTACATAAAAGTTAGTCATTCTTATTGGGATTTGTTGAATAATATTTTGTTTCAATTTAACTTTTTAGATATCATCGAGAAAAGGTTATTTAAAAAATTGATCCTGTTGCTACGTTTTAATGCTATGATCATAATGTTTATATCACGGTGCCTCATAGGCCGATTTGTTGTAAGTACATTTTTTTAAGTGTAGGCCGAATCTAAACTTAAAATTGGCACGCATGTTATACTTTGGCAGTGCAGACGATAGCGTACTTTATAAAATCCTCTCGGGATTCTCAGTTTTGAGACGAGAAAGGATACTAATTTCAGAACTAATGCCAAACAACATTATAAACAAATTCTATGTGTCAAAATTTTGATTTCATGTGTCGAAATTTAATTATTGAAAAAATATCACTGATGACGTCAATTAATTAATATCTTTTATTTGAAAAAAGATATACAAAATCCGCACATATATGCACATATATAAGCTTTAAAAACTCTTTGTAGTGAAGATTGCATCTTCCGAACTGTAAAAATAAAATGTCCCGGGTTGAAATGTTAAAACCGTATGTATTTCTTTAAAAAGTTGCATTGTGGGAAATTATGACGTATGCACGTACTTGTACGTATACGTACTTGTACGCTTTCTTCTGGACTGTTTGGTCAACGATTCAGATGATATAAAAAAATAATTTCTTAACGTATGTGGGGGGGCCTATGGATTACCAAATGCCATTATGATCTTCAACATAACATTATGATGCAGTTTTTTAGAATAATATACTTTCGGCTGCATGCAATTTATTACACTCTCAGAACATTGGTTAAAATTTTAACCAACATGTATTAACAGGTGAACAGCCCAACGTTGGGTAAATTTTTACCCATTGTTGGGTAATATAGCAGATGATTGGGCATATTTTACCCAACAGTGGTCAGAATTTGCCCAATAAAATGCTAAAATAATATACACTACCCAACAAATGGGTAAAAATTTACCCATTTGTTGGGCTGTTCACCTGTTAATACATGTTGGTTAAAATTTTAACCAATGTTCTGAGTGTGTAATAAATTGCATGCAGACGAAAGTAGCGTAGGATTAAAACCCTTTCAAGATATTAAAGTAAGACGTGGAGGTCGTCGTAATAGAATTAACCTCAATGAGAAAATGAATTTAGAAAAGATTTTTGCTGCCATCTAAAGATGATAGAAAGATATTTCTTCGCTTCAGTTTTCATCAAAAACATGAAATGCATGTATAATTTGCTGTAACTGCTTCTTGATGCAAATGCTTACTTTATTCGGCGTTAAGTAGACTAGATCGAAAAATATATAGTATAAAATGCAGTAATCCTTTTAAATGTTAATTTTTTTGAATGGGATACTGCACCGGCAAAACAAATTTGAGCATATCTCCATCTATATATATATTATTTAATGGGCAAGAAAAGTGGGCCATGTGAGTTAAGATTAAAACCTGAGAGCAACTCTTGCATTTGTGCTCTGTTTTATAATGAACATGAAAGAATACTTCAAATGGCATGTTTGTAAGACATGTAGGATGGCGCGGCGTATCCTCCACTATCATGCAGTTTTGGCTTTCAAGTGTTACTTTAGTTTTAAATTAAAAAGACACCAAATCAGTGGTGTCTTTGAAACTAACGTGGCACTTTGCACTCATACTTGATCAACCATTGCAAAATACAAGGAAAAATAGTGTTAAAACATGTTTAATATTGTATTCCAACATATCTGTAAGCAAATTTATAGCAAATTAGAGTATTTAACAAAATTTGGTACATAAATACTGCTCTTTTGGTGTCTTTTTTCTTTGAAACGCACGTAACACTTCAAAGACAACACTGCAAGATAGTGAAAAATAAGACATCATACAAACATGTCATTTGAGGTATTTTAGCCTATCATGTAAAAATGCAGCACAAACTTGAGAGTTGCAATTAGCATTTAATATCAGACTCCAATCACAGTCTTACTCTTGTCTTTCTTGCACATATATAGATTTTCAAAAACAGGTCAACTTTAAAATTAAAATGGAACCAAGTAGTGTCTTCAATATGCTAGGATTTCCTTTGTACTGACTTGAAACATAAGTATGTTACATATTAACATGGCAGATATTTATTTTTTTTTCAAAACGAAATATAACTTGGTCGGGTTACTTTTTAAATGAAGAACTTTACAAATTCATTTTAGAGAAATCAGCCCGATAAATGGTCCCAAAATGTATCAACCTTAGTTGAAACGAGTAAGGAGTAAAATGCCGCGAAATAACATACACAAAAACCAAACTGAATACGCCATATTTCTTTGAGAAACCAAAACAAGTAAGGATTTATCACATCGCATCTAAAGTGAAAAAGAAATTAATACAGTGTCGGTATATATCTTTTTGATGAACTGAAAAAAATCTGGTATGCTGTTCAATATTCTTGATCGGTGTACTTGTCTAAATTGAAGTGGTATCGAGCGCTGAAAAAATGTGTGTCACGGAGACTTTATCAACGTGTGTCCGTATAAGACTGTCCGTGTTACAAATAACAAGTGATTTTGCTAACGTTGGGTGACCTCGCGATCGCTCATATCGAATTTTCCTAAATTCATATCGTGTTTTTTCAAATTTCACATTGAAGTATATAACCAAAGACATCTAATTACAAATTAGATTTGATTTGGATAGTAGAAGCGAAAACGACCCAATAAAAACTTTACCCAAAATGAAAGTGACATTTTCCCTTTCTGTAATTTGATATCTGTGGATTTTATTAATATAAAGAATGGGTAATAGAGCATCTTACCTGAATTTTTTTGTTCATTTTGGTTGAGTGGTTCTCAAGATTTGTTCCACTGAACAATAAATCAGCAAAACAGACTTGTCCACGGAGCATCATTTTTCTTAGGCAGGGTTGAGCACAATTGCAACATCAAATGTAATTTATCTTAACGGTCTTACCTTTAGTTTCTATCTTCCACATGTCCTCCCTGACTTGCGATGCACTTGGTAGCCCTGGAGTGCATGTGTTGAACAGCTCTTGATGTTACACGCGTTCTCCTAATTGCGGTAAATGCATCGTTTATCCGTCGTCGTCGTCGTTCTGGTAATGTGTTCGGGGGACCCTCATTGTAAACTCTAGCTTTTACATCACCCCATAGCCAAAAATCTAGCCGAGTTAGATCCGGTGACCGAGGGGGCCATTCCACCGCATGCCACCGGTTTCTAACCATTACAGACCTGTGTGCTGGTGCACCGTCTTGACGAAACCAAGCACGACGAATTGCTCCATTTCTTTGCTGCTAAAAATGCGCCGCAACTCTGGTTCCAAAGGTTGATTAATGATATTGAGATAACCGGCACCATTCAAATTTTCATCAATAAAAATGGGCCCAATTAGGTTATTGTTACCTGTAACAGCTGCTAAAAGTGCAACTTTCCTGCGATCATTAGGTATGTCGTAAACAAAATCATTGGGAGGGGTTCCCTTTTGGCGCATACTTTCTCACATTTTGAGAGTTCAATGAGCCAGTCATTGGAAAATTGGCCTCATCAAGAACAAGTTGATTAGCCAATTGTTGATTAGCCAATTGCAAAACCCCAGCCTACGTTGAGGATCACCTGCATTCAAATTATGGCGTCTCACAATTTTGTATGGATGCCAATTGATGTCATCACTAAAGATGCGCTGAAATGACGATCTGGAGACATTTGGGACACGGTTTCTCCTTATGCTTGCTCGTGGGTTGTTGCGAAGCTCCTGTCTTACAGCTTGAATGTTCGCAGGTGTTCTGACGCTCCTAGGCCGTCCGCTTCGTCCTTTGTTGACATTTTCCAAAGTTCCCTCTGCTTCGAACAGTTTTCTCATGTTACAGATAGCAGGCTTGGTTGGTACTCTCACTCCAGAGAACTTGTTTGGCCATTGCCGTTGCACAGCTACATAGCTATCAGTTTGGTAGTAAATCCGCGAAGGCTCGTTGTTGTGGCGTAAATTGCGGTACCATTACTATGAGAATGTTTAAAGTTCTCGTTCAAGAAAGATATCTGGCTTTAAGCACAACTGCACGCTACAGTATGATTTTAGATTTGAAAAGTCCGCCCTGACAGAAAACGGGTTTTTAGCAAAACTGCATGCTATGATTTCAGATTTGAAAAGCCCGGTTGCCAAAACAATTGATGTGTACAGCACTTATCATTCCATCATGGAATACCCATAAACAAGTCTGTTTTGCTGACTCATTGTTCGTTGGACCATACTTGAAAATCACTCAACCAAAATGAACAATTTTTTTCAGGCAGGATGCTCAATTACCCATTCTTTATGATAAATAAAATCCACAGATATCAAATTACAAAGAGTGGTAAAATATCACTTTCATTTTGGGTAAAGTTTTTATTGGGTCACCCTGTAAATTGCCCAACAGGACAAACATTTGAAGACATTTTTGTTCGTAACATTAAAAAAAACAACTTTTTTTCTGATACCGAAATCTCAGTTTAGATGGAGTAAAGTTGGCGACAAAGTTGATGCGATGATTAAATGCAACTTTATTTACTCCTTCGCGTCTCGGCTTTCGTGATCTTTATAGTCACATGCCGGAAAATTGAATGACCCGATGATGACATTTGATCCCAGAGGCTGTAAGGGTTTTTTTTACTGATTTCAATGGTGTTTTGACTCCCGCGGTGTGTCCAATGGAAATTATGGACGCGTAGTTTTTTTTGTATGCACATAGCCCAAGAAAATATACTCCGAAGTTTTCTTATATTAATCAGGAACACCCTTATGCGTAGTCCGTGAACATATGCACATGTTAAATACATGTACATTAGGCGATTAGCCTATCCACCCTGATGTGTTGATTCTTACTTCTCTTGCTTCTAAACATATTAAGAATGGTTAAATCAAAGAAGGTTCACGAGGAATTTGCAAACCCGCAACTTTTCTCTCAATCTACACAACGCTATGCAAACCGATCTGACGTAGGCGCTGTTTTGTGATACTTGCAACAATAGTCTTTCGGAATAAGGCTCATATAAAACAATGCCTACCCGCTAGCACGACTACGTTGGGCCAACGTTGGCGCAACTAGTCCCGTGACCCCCCCCGTGTACGTTGGCGCTACGTAGTCATGAACGTTGGGCCAAAGATAAGAAATGACGTTGAATCAACATCATTTTGGCCTGTGGCCCATCGCCTGTTCAACGTATTCAGTTCGACGTTGGCGTAATGTTGGTCCAAAGCTGGCTCATCAACGTTTAGCCCACAAATAGTTAATGATTATAAACGTTGATCCAACTTATGTAAGAATATGTTGGTCCAAAGTTGGTTAAGATTAGTGCCCCCCGTTGGTTAAGCGTTGGGTCAAATTTTGTCTTTCACCAATATGTCAATTAATATTGGAGCTACTGTAAAAAAAATGAAATTTAATGCAATTTGAATTAAATTAACGAGCACAACCGATATACACTTGATAATGGAAACTAGTGGGGATTATCTCTAAACTCTATTACCAGTTAGAGGTAATTTTCGTGAGTTTGCACTTTTTCATCATGGACAGATATAAATTTTGGCGTTTCCATCTCCGCCATTAAATTACCTACTACGGATAACGGATTCTAATTGATTCCTAAACTGCAGTCTTTGGGCTTGAAATACGACAGCGGACAGTTCAGCTATCACGCTCCGTAGCAACCAACATAAATCCTGGCTGCTATGTGATTCACAAATCTTACCATGATTACATATCAAGACTAGCTATAACCATAATGTATAGCTCCTACTTCTCTACTCTACTGCTGGCGAAAGTCTCTCCAGTGAGCAGTATGTAACACCTCACAACTACATTCGCCTATCTCTAAAAATAATCATTACAGCATCATCATGTTGAAACAAACCTTGCACTAGCTTGACAAATGGGGGTCTCACATAAATTGCATCACATCTGCACCTTGCACCTGTTACCTAATAACATCATTGGAAACCCCCAAATTTTGCAATCGGTTTTAATCTCAATGAGTATGTACTCCGTTTCTCTAAATTTAGCATCTTGGGAATCCGTTCTCTCTATCCTAGTTGTAAACATAATCTTAATATATCACTATGGGAAGTGTTCCCTTTCTATCACAACAAAGAAAGTACTTCTATCACAACAAACAAGTATTTTTCCCGTGAGAACACTTTTCTCTTGACATAAAATTGAGAATAAAAATAAAATGTTTAATCACAAAATGGAGGCTAATATAACATATGAATAAAATTCATTTTTATCAATAAATAAACACACAAAAAAACATTAAATAAGCTTTTATACCAACCTTCGCAATGCGTGCCTGCATGCATGAACGGTGTATTGTCATTACTTTTTATGGTATACGAGAATGAGCAAAATTGTGATGTGTTGTATTTAAAATTAACACTTCCAGCGAACTTCACATAGCCTATGTCATGGATGGTCAAAAGGGATCTTAGACATTATACTTTTGAAGGATCCAAATTGCAAAAAAAATAAATATGACGTAGAAAGAACCATGCGGACTGACAATATGATGAACAACTTCCCGCATTTCTGCACAACACGTTGGCACGTTGTTACAACGGTGTATGGCAACCATCAACGTGGGCGGAGATGCCAACGTCATCTTAATGTTAGTATTATGTCAAAAAACAAGTATCGGTTTTTGGTTGGCTAAAACAACGTCATATTAACGTTATCTGATGGTCGACCACGCCAACCAACGGCGACGTTCATCCGACCTCGTCTTGCTATCTGGGTATTTAAAAGTATATAATAACAATCGATCAATCACGAACGTCGTCGGTGATTAGTTCACTGAATATGATGTTGTTTTGTAGGCTTGATTATGCATGCTAAAATAACGCACCCGGTTTGGGATAGTAGCACCGCCTGAAATGCAAACAGGGCCGTCGCTAGACATTTTGTCAGGGGGGTGTAAATGAAGAATGTATTGCTGCAGTAGGAGTCCTTGGAAGCGTAGTGAGCGTATAAAACAATGCAACAACGGGCATGCGGTTCGGGGCCCAATTAAGGACCATTAAAATTAAATGGATTAAAATTATTTGTATGGATAGAAATAGATATGTATACCAATGTTATCAAATGCAAATTTATTTTGATGAAAATAAATATGATTGCTGGGCTGGCAGAGTAAAAACTCTTCTTTTTACAATGGGCTTTGGTGAAGTTTGGTTCCAACAGGGTGTAGGTAATGTTAAGTACTTCATCGAAATTTTCAAAGATAGGTGTCAAGATATTTCAATACAACAATGGCGAGAAAGAACTTAGCAAGTCGTGATCGTTACCGCATGTACCGGTGTCCCAAAAAAACGCAACACTTGGTGGCAGGCGCCATAACTTTTGAACAAAAGCACGTGACTACTTATTCTTTTGTAGGTAAGTTGGGACTGTTAGCTAATATTCCTGAAAGTTCATAAACGATAGAGTTCAATAGGTATTAAGATATGACCCCAACAATCAAGTAACCCGCAGAACCCATTTTACAAAAATTGAGGAAGCTGGTAACACAAGACTGGCAATGAAGAAACAGAATGGGCAACTACAAGATTGATTGCACTCAACATTTACTTGCCCAAATTTCTTCAAGAACAACTTCTATGTGTCAAATGATGCATTTACATTAATTATCATTTAACTGATAATAATAAAAACATTATTATTGGTGATAAAATATGTTTCAAGAAGATATAAAACTATGTCTAAGTCATAGAAGCCTCATAGACAAAATCCACATTACATAAATGATAAATGGGTGGGCTGCAACTACGAGTTACTGAAAATAATGTTACATTCTCAACTTTATGAAAGTAAAACCTATGTGTTCAACACAAAACTCATAACAATATCAGTATATTGCATTTGTCGTTAATTGTTTGGGTAAGATAACTCTCTTGGTGTGCCGTCACAAAATGATGATGAATGCTTAGCTCTAATCCAATGTTTGTCTTTTCAGTCTTATTTGGACAATACGAAGAGTTTGTTGATCATACATTCCTAATTTGGTCTTTTAAGTGTGTAAAATTGCATGTTTTTTAGCTATTATTACCAATGGAAACATTCATATGTTAATATTTGTTGCAGCACCTGTCTTTTAAAAAAGTGGAAAATGGTGGTTGGACTTGAGATTCATATTGGGGTTCTGGGCGCAAAACGTACCGTGCCGTACTTGTAGTTAATAGCGCCTGAATTTGGTTTAATGGGCCGCAGGTAACTTGATTTCTGGGATCGTATCTTAAAAAATATTGACTCTATCTTTATGAACTTTTCAGGAATATTAGCTAACAGTCCCATTTTACCTTACAAACAAAATATAAGTAGTCACGTGCTTTTGTTCAAAACTTATGGGCTGCCGCCAAGTGTTGCGTTTTTTTGGGACACACGGTATAGATATTTAAGTAACTTGCAAAGCGAGTCATACCTTGACAGTAATACGATCACTTGTTTTCGCAAGGGTACGCGGACTTCAGATGTGTAACCTCCCACTTGCTATTCAGTCTGGTCGATATATGGGTACTCCACCCCTCCAGTCGAAGATCGTGTTTGTGTTCGTTGTCAGTTAGGGTCCCTGGTTGGGTCCAGTGGTGTCCAGGGCGCGAAGCCCCCGGAAGCTCTTCGATTTGAGCTATTCAGAACCTTCAAGATGGCCACTTTTTGAGGGGTAATAGTAATCAATTCAAAGAAAAGACTGGTGTCTAACTTTGCTCACTGAGACGAGCAGTATATAAGCTTGTATTGCCGAAGGGGAACTACACATAGTGAGTGCCAACATCTTTACGGGTGGGGTATAGGAGCAGAGCCCTGTTGGATTTGAGCTATTCAGAACCTTCAAGATGGCCACTTTTTGAGGGGTAATAGTAATCAATTGTTATCTGGTGAAGTTTGGTCTCAGTAAATAGTAATCAATTCAAAGAAAAGACTGGTGTCTAACTTTGCTCACTGAGACGAGCAGTATATAAGCTTGTACTGCCGAGGGGAACTGCACAAAGCGAGCGCCAATGTCTTAAACGGGTGGGGTGCAGGAGCAGATTTTAGCTATTGAGAAGGGTATTTTTGAAGGTAAAGTATAATAAAAGTCTGGAGATCTTATGCCTCTGACGCCGTTCTCTTTTGTTTCTTTTCTTCCTTCTTTTCTTTCTTTTCTCTTCTCTTCTCTCTCCCTCCTTCTCCTTCTCCCTTTTCCTCCTCTTTTTCTTTCTCCTCTTCTTCTTGAGTATCGTGGGTGGGGGTGTTGCCCCCATGGCGACGGGCCTGAATGCAAACGTTTCTGGCTCAGCCCCAGTAACACCCATCCACCAAATTTGAAGGCTGTGATACGACGTACCTGTGAGCTCCGAGAATAAGGGCGAACAGACAGATGGAGAGGCAGATAGATTGGACAGATAGATGGACAGATAGATTAGACTTAGTCTAGTATATAATTATGTTCACAAAAGCGGTCACCGATTTTATGAACCTGTGGCACGTGCGCAGTTCGTAGGTCGATCCGGGAGGGGCCGGGAGGCCGATTTGACACAGGATAAAGTTTGTGTTTAAGCCCGAGTCGAATCGTGAGCCAAATACTTTCACCATAGTCGGACCGTGATCGTAAGTAAATTGTGGTCACCCGAATCAAAACCCACTGGGTACCAGTATAATGATTAGGGAAGAGGTAGACCTAGGATTTTCACGGGGCATTTCCCGATGGGTCGCCGGTTTTGGGCCGCGTAACTCCAAAAATTGGCGGATAGCCAAATAAATGTGTGATGTCAGGTGTTTTGCTCAAGTGGCTAATTGCATTTAAATTTCCTAGGCTGGTAAAATTTCCAGTCCGAAGCTTAAGTGAGGGTGTAAATAAAAGATCTTAGGTATCTAAAAAAATACCAAGTATAATGCAAGAAAACGGAGGTCCAGTATGACATTATTCATTACTGTTCTTATTTTGTACTTATTTATTATTATTATAATAATAATAACATAATAAAGGGCGGCCGTCCATACAATTATAACACAATACAAGATGGATAAATAATAACAATACTACATACAATTTTATGATATTAAAACCGGAGCAGCAGCAGTTTCAATACGACCGCCACTATTAACGTATATACAATGTGTTAAATGAATGCAGAACATTAACAAGATTGAGACAGAACCAGCCTGGGGCAGCAACCCCAATGATGAAACTGATAATCCTTTACGGAAGGATTGTGTGCACATGCAACTGGAAATCAATGGGGTAGAAAACAGGGACCCCTAGGACCTCCCCGAAAGAGCTTCGTGAAGAGCTTCGGAGAAGTTTTCGAAAGATCCATATTTTTTTTTTTTACGTGGCTTAGGGGCAACTTTAACAAATACAAATCCTTTGTTGATTATTTTAGTAAGTAGCTCTCGTGATACATATATGACAGAAAGACTCGTGAATCGAAAATTGCATCATCTCTGACTGTTATCTAATTCCGAGTAACAAGCGGGGGGGTAATGTTGTAAAGTGTCAGAGGTTTCAAGAGGGTGGTCGCCCTGTGATACATGATAAAAAAAAATCCCAGTTAAAAAGAGGAGTCGCGGGAAATAAAGGGTGGGAAACCTTTCGTAGAACCAACCACGTCAGCATGCAGCGGTGTGGAAAGTCGTTGCTTTTCTAACCATGAATAATTGGCGCAGTTTCCCAATTCGACCAACGTGACAAAAAGATTCGTCAAAAAAGGAAAATGATAAATTAAATGGAAAGATGATATTAAATTATGCGGT
This sequence comes from Ophioderma brevispina, assembly GCA_023653785.1. NCBI lineage: Eukaryota > Metazoa > Echinodermata > Ophiuroidea > Amphilepidida > Ophiodermatidae > Ophioderma > Ophioderma brevispina. Next base: position 35,436 of record JAMKCH010000703.1, read on the forward strand.
TTTTTGTTGTTCAATACATTGTTTGGACTAAAATTAATAGAGTAAACATAATGATAGAAATTAAAGACGTATAAAACATGCGCAAATGTTAACAGGAAAATGGCACAACAAATTTTTAAAAACACCGCCATGATTTAAATGGATTTTTTAAAACGTGGGTCTAAGTATAATGTACAGTATATTGACATTAATCTTGAGGGTGCTAACAAAAAAAATACAGCTTTGCCGGTCAAGCGAATGAAAACAAATTTTATCATTAATGTTTGGTCGGTTGGCAATGTCGGTTTTGTTGCAGACAAGAGTTGATTCGTCTTCAACGTATTTTGTTCGGCAATTGAATTATCTCGTGTGATGTTCACTCAACGATGTAAGAAATGTCCTGAGCACGTAAATCAAGGAAGGATATTAGCATAACAAAAAGGGGTTGCACGAATTAAATAATACAGCTTTGCGGTTTAATCATGAGGACCCTCCTGGTCCCAGATAAATTTTACTGAAATTACGGCAAATTTCTGGTCAGAAAATAACACTGGTCCCCGGCCATTTCGATATGAAATGAAAGCTTCAACTATGGTTGGCACAAAAAATTGCCTTAATTTTTGGTCAGCGTCGTTGCCCGGTCAAGCGACTGGTTAACGGACTGGTACTTTTAAAAGTTTGAAAAAAATTAACAAAGTATTACATGGACCTAATCCATCACTCTAAAAAGAATTAGTCACATTGGTATGAACTATTTCGTAAAATACACAGAATCTCTCGCCTGCCATCTTTTTCGCAAGAGTTGACATATACGATCGGATTGGATCGGGTTAGAAAATCGCCAAAGTGGTACTGAAGCATTAACGCTGCAGAATGACTGCACCCTTGGATGCGTCTTAGCGCCGGATAATGTTATCTTCTGGACTGCCCCAAAGATGATATTTCTTGACAGACACAAATGTTCAATTGCAAAGTTTAACACGCAATCTCTTAATAACCAATGAAAAAAGTACTGTGGAGACAAAATGAATCTCAAAGCTAATCGTTTACAGAAAGGCGTCCACTTCCGGCAATTGATAGGACCAAATACATCCGGAGATAAGACTTTTGCTCAAACATATGGTGGTATATTGTATTGAACACAATACAATATACTCCCATATGTTCGAGAGTATTCGTATTGAACACAATTTTCGTTTGGGTTAAAAATGTATAAGCTTGACCAAGATTGATTTTGCTACACTATTATATAAAGAATTTTCAACATTTCAGATAAAATTGTCTCATTTATTCACACAATATTTGATTCATTCCAACATATATGTTGATCTGGAGTTTTGCCAACGTATTAAAGGAACATTCAGAGATCCCCTGTTAGTAGGGTTATAAATCAGAATCCCATTCTAGAAATTTGTGGAAGAAGGTTTGAAAATGTTTTTCTATAGTATGAAGGGTGCTGAATCAGCATTTTGGGGTCCAACCTCTGGGAATTTTTTTAAATAAGGGGGTAAAATTAGTACAGGGGTAAATTTGAAATCAAGTCAAATTGTGTTTATATGTACACCAATGTATTGGTCTCACTATAAGGATTAAAAAAAATATATAGTTTGTCTAGGTTTCGACCTTTAGTTAAGCAGGTAGAGCCCTATTAAGGTTCAAGGTTATCCTGGGGTGAACGTTACCCAGTGCTCCGATTTTGTTGAAACTGGTGTCAAATTGTTCGTCTTGCCTTATTTTACAATATTTGGCATTTGGTTTCGTAATTAGTGGCAAAAATTTAACAAGAGTGTACATGGTCAATAGGGGTCACCAAAACTTGACCTCAAATTGTATACAGAGCTACCACCCAAAGAATTGAAATTAATTTTCTGCTTCAGTATGATCAGGGCAATTAATTGACACCGGTTTCAACAAAATCTGAAGCATTGGATTTTTTTTTTGGACAACAAAGACCCTTGAGGCTTAAAGGGACTCGTAGTCGTGTAACTAAAGGTCGTAAACCTAGACAAAACAATACCTTTGTTTAATCTTATAATGAGACAAATACATCAGTGTATACGTTTAAACACATTTGACTTGATTTCACTTTTACCTGTACTAATTTTTTTTACCCTTATTTTACAAAAGTTCCCCACATTTCCCAGAGGTTGCGACCAAAATTCGGATTCAGCACCCTTTAACTGTAGAAAACATTTTCAAACCTTCTTTCCCCAAACTTCTAGAATGGCATTCTGGTTATAAACCCCCCCCCTACTATGTGATTTCTTGCAAAATGATTCTTGCACAAAAACATAGACTAACATCAATAATTAAAATCCCAAACAAATAAGGCACCGGTCATTTCGTTATCGAAACTAGAGCTATTTTGTATAAAGTCTAGTGCAGTTAGTTCATTTTGATTTATTTCATTTAGAATAATAAAATCCGGACTGATACAAACCATTAATGTGATATGATACAGTATATTACAGTATTTGAGGTATTAAATGTCCGGATGCGGACAATACAATTGACACAGTGCAATGTGGACTCTAAAAAATATATAAAATGACCCATACAATTCACCTGTGTGTTGAATCAATTTGAATTTCAGCATTATTATGTTTATTTCGTGGTAGTCGTACCATCAGAGTCAAATCAAAAGGGTCATTTTCACCAGCGGCTCATTGAATGTTCCTATATAGGGTTCTTTTCGCGGGAAGGTAAATTGTGTTAAATGGACTGTGTCTCCAGATAATCCAAGATGAGGAGCAGCAGTGGGTAGCCAGCGGGAGGGCAAAGGGGGGGGGCAGCTTGTCACCCTGTGGGGAGAATTTGCACCCCTCCTTGACCCCCCTTGAAAAATTAGTGGATTTACATAGGCGCCATACACTATACGAACAAATTTTTTTTAATATTGCTTGCCCCCCTGAAAGATTAGTGACCCCCCCTTTTGGCCCCCTGCAAAAAAAAAGCGGGCTACGCCACCTGAATGAGGAGAATTACAAACCTCCAGCATCTGTTATTCTGGAGTGACTCTTTTATTCTCTGCATGCCTGGGTTGTTCTGAAGGAGAAGTCCAATCTACCGACCTCCTGGCAAGGGCCATGTCCGTGTAAAATAGATATGGGTTCATGCTGTGATTCTTTTTAAAACTCGTCTACCTGAGCCACTTTTTGTAAAAAAAACTCCCTGAAATTGACACACGGATAGGCCTTAGAGTTTACTTCTTTCCATTGGTACAACAATATCATCCAACATCCCCATTATGACAGTATATGTTGAAGAAAGTACGAAAAAGGAACTGAATATGGGTGGAACAATTAATATTTCGCCATATTTTAGTGGACTCAGACACCTTATTATAGCATAAAATGCTCTAATTATTATTAAAAATAGTCATTTTCCCATAAAGTAGAGTCAAACACCGCATGAAAATACGGATATTCCTAACATTTTTAGCGAAAAATGATTTTACCGTATTTACATTGTGTGTCTATGGAAAATGACAGTTGCTAACAGCGATTTTATGACTTCATTGTGACGTAATGAGCAGGAATGATGCTACTCATTTTGGTAGGCAATGGAAAGGGGGAGGACCATAGCTATCTATTTGGTACAAAATCAAGTGTCTGTGATATTCCTGTGTTGAGCTTAAAGCATGTTGGTGCTTCTCCTTCCCGAAAGGGAGGTGTTGCAAACCCCCCCCCCCCCACACCCCCCCCCCCCCCCCCCCCCCAGGATCACTTTGGATCACCCTTGTATCCTACATACACCCCGGTGGATGTTTGCTTTTGGATGAAAAGGCGCCGGAAAATGTCAATTGACAATTACATTAAATAATTTGCACCACAAACAAAGGGGTTTTAGCAAGCGGGGAAAAGGAAGGAAAAAAACTGGAAGGGGGGAGTGGTAACACCCCCCCCCCACTTCGGTTGACGGAGGGTTAAAGTAATGACAAAGGTATAGGCCAGTCAAAAATAGAATGAATGCTGCCTTTACCCCACACTAATTGCAACAGACTCAATTCCAACAGAATTGTAGTGAGAAAATCTTTAAAAAACGAATTTTTAAAAATCATAAAAAAAATAAAAAAAATAAAAAAAATAAAACATTACTTTTTAAGGGGGGGAAGGTTTATACAGGGTCAAAAAATATGAAAAGTATCAAAAAGCGTCGAAAAGTATGCCAAAGGGGTCGTTACATTTCCAGGATTTAAAAAAAGGTTTATAGTTTGCATATTGCAGGTTGTAGTTCAATAGTTTTGAGTCAAAATAGGTTCAAGGTCACAATGGGGGTAAATTTTCAGTATATTCCGTTCGTTATAAAAAAATGGTGTCAAATTGTTCGCTATGGTACAGAACCCGAAAATATACTGGTTGACACCATCTATAATATTAGTTGCATAATTGGAACGCAAAAGTGACGGGGGGCTACAGGGTCTATGGAGGTCAATAGTCATGCGCTGTAATTCCTATATAGAAAGTTCAACAAAAGAATCTATTTAACATTTACTAATCAGGTGGGACAAATTTAACAGTTTACAACCAGTCCGATCAAAATCGGACCATTCTGTGAATTTACCCCCAGGATGACCTTGAAACTGGTATGAGCAATGTACTAAAAACCATAAGCCGTAGATAGGGCAAACTATACCTTTTTTTAAACCTTAGAGTAGCAATAAATGGTACATCATTTTTAAATCAATTTCGAACAATTCTATTTTTACCCCCTGTACAACACGTGCCCCCTTATTTCTATGTTCCAATAGGGTGATTTTGGTTAGACTGTTGATATTATTTGAACTATTCACAGTATATTAAACACCAAAATGTTTCTGTTTGCAATTTGTGTGGGGTCAAATCAACAATATTGGACTAGTAGGCCCAAATTTCAATATTAAACCGTGCTGTAATTTCGTTACATGTACTCGTACTGGTGGTTAATACATCATGTCTCATGTTTTATAGATCCATATCATGACTGATATTGTTTAACCACCCCTTACAACTGACTTGATTTCATCGGACAAAGCACCATATCAAACCAATACTTCACAACTACTCCAATCCATTTCTCGGACTGCTGCAAGACCCCTATGCATGCCAATGCCTTAAACATTATACGGGCTCATGGGTGGGCCAAACAACTTTCAAGGGATAAAAACCTGTAGGTTGGGGAACATCAGGCAAATTTGTAAATAGTTCAAAACAAGACCCCTCACTCCCAATGGGGTTTTCCTTAGGTTAATATTTGTGCACGTTGGACATGTTCGCAGAAATGCTGACAAAAAAATCATGGCACACCCGAAACTAAGGTAGATTAGAAAAAAGGGAAGCTCTTCAGCTCTGAAACGTGGTGAAGCGATTCCGACAAGACTTCTGCGCCTTAAGAATCTATGCTGGTATTGGACAGGTTAAGTGCCTTGAGCTGTGGAATGTATTGCAGATATGCTGAAAGGATTTCAGCACCATCTTGCCCAATATTATTGTCAGACAAGTCAAGTTGTTCGAGTTTGGGGGTGCACTCTAGTGTTACAGAAAGAGCCTTAACACCATCGGTTCCAATGTTATTTTTTGACAAATCAAGCCATTGTAGCTCTGGAATGTTATTTAGTGATTCTGACAGGGATCCAGCTCCATTTGACCCAATGCTATTTTCAGATAACTTTAGCCTGCCAAGCTTTGAGATGTACCCAAGTGATTCTGAAACGATTTTTACGCCATCTACTCCAATGTCATTTTTAGACAAATAGAGCAACATGAGGTTGGGAATGTGCTGTAGTGATACCGACAAAGCTTTAGCACCATTTGGCCCAATGTTGTTATTTATCAAATCAAGGGAAATGAGTTTTCAGTGCCATCTGGCTTCAGTGCCATCTGGCCCAATGTTATTGCCTGGCAAATCAAGCTGTTTGAGGTCAGTCACATACTGTAATGATTCCGCTATGGCTATTGCACCTTCTAGTCCAATGGAGTTGTTAGACAAAGTAAGCCTGGTAAGTTTCGGGGTGAACTTGAGTGATTCTGACAGGGTTTTAGCGCCGTTTGCGCCTATGTTATTTTCAGACAACTTCAGCCACCTTAACTTTGGAATAAATCGTAGTGATGAGGACAGGGCTTTTATACCATCTGTTCCAATGTTATTTTCACACAATTTAAGGCATACGAGGTTTGGAATGTACTGCAGAGATATTGACAAGGTTTTAGCGCCAATTGATCCGATGTTAGTGTTGGGCAAATCAAGCCTTCGGAGTGGTGGAATATGCTGTAATGCTGAATGAGCTTTGGAATCCTGTGATTTAATATCATCCTGTTTCAAATCTTCGCTAGAAGTCTTATTGGAAGTAACAGATCTGAAACAACGTATTCCCTGTGTAATAGCTGCAAGTGAATTTCCAATCCTGTTATTGGAGAGAACAAGAATACCTAATTTGGGTAGGTAAGACAAGGCAGGTCCTAATACTTTGAAATGTTTCTCAATTAAGTGAGTTCCACTTAGATCTAGGTACTCAAGAGAAAACAAATACACCATTGCATCTGCCAATTTGTATGCCGAATCACCTATCTGGTTACTTTGTAAATCTAAATGCTTTAAAGGCAAAGTTCCTAGAGGACACTCAGATGCTTCACCTGAAACAGCCACGATGACTGCTGTGAACAACAACTCACAATTAGTCTGTGTCAAAGAAGTCTGAATTAGCTCTAATTTCTCCAGTTTGCTGAAATGTTCACAAACATAAGGAACACATTGCTTGCTATCACAATCCTTCAGAGAAAGTTTTTCAACAGATCCAGATCTAACACTTAATGTTTGTAAGATATGTTCAACTGCTTCTATATCTATTAACTCAGTTTTGGGGAATGGTATACTTCTCAAAGTAGTGAGCTTTTGTTGATGGTCTACAATTCTCTGAATTGGAGCTATATCGCACACGCAGTTATCAACGTTCAGAGCCCGAAGTAAATTACTGGCCATGTTATTTTGAATAGCAATTAGGAAAGAGGAGCAATCGTCTTCTTCAAAAAGACTGGATACATTCAGTGTATGTAAGGATGGCATACTTGCTACCATTCGTGCTATCAGCTGTTCAATATTAAATACGGAGACATACACAGTTGCCACCTGAACAAAATTAATCCATCCTGACTGGTGTTTACACTCGGTGGCATAATGTTCAAGGATACTTTTATATTCTGCTTCAAATATTTCATCTGTGGATAGAGTCATACTCGAAACCAAGGGTTTTAGGAGTGAGTTCAGTGATTCGTTAAACCCAAACTGAGACTCAGTCTCAAAAAGTAGAATCAATGGTAATCTCCATTGATCTCTATCATGGTCAAAGGAACCAACCCCAAAGTCACTACTTGGTTCAGTTTCAAGTTGTTGTTTTGACGTACATGCTATGTCAACAACATATGATAAAATATATTTTGCTGAGTTTTCACTAGCCCCACAACCAAATTTTAGCACATATTCCATATTCTCAAAATTCATATTTGATAAATAAAAATCAAACAATTGTTTGTCTTCGTCAATCAAGCTAATTAGATACAAAGCTGCACAAAACTCTTGAAAGGTTTTGTGAATGAATGCAACGTCGATTGCTTTGTCAAAACCACTGATTCTATCAGTTTTTGTTATCAATCCAAGACAATAACCCTTCTCCACTTCATCTGAAGAGTTAAATTCATCTTCCTGGAAGATAAGTCTTGAATTCTTGTCCACTAAACCCTCAAAGGCTAATTTACCTAACTGAATCAAAATCTCATCCAAGGCAATGTGCTGTTTAAATTGAGTAAAAGACAAAAGCTTCAGTGATGGTTCTCTTGCCTTCCAATGTCTTGCCAAATACTCTATCACCTTACAATACAAGGATGACATTGTATTAGGAAGGAACTTTTCTTCTTTCCATATCAGGCACATCATCGCTAATAGCAAAGGAAAGTGAGAAAGTGTTTCGATGGCCTGTGATTTCCTTATTCCTTGTAGTATCTGTGATGCTCTTTTCTCCGTTTTCCCATCTGACCCACCCACAAAAGTTTCGACAAATTGTTGAACACTATCCTCAGAAAATCCTTTCAGTAAAACTTTTACATATCCTTGTTGTTTATCACCAAATTCATCCACTTTGTTTGGTCTTGTTGTGACTATCACATGACACCCACATAGCAAGTTACAACTAAGAACCATCTCATCTGAGGTCAACTCATCATAACCATCTAGGAGAACAAGACATTTGTCAGCATTAGTTGATATGTATTGCTCTAGAGCATTTTTGGACACGTATTGAAGCAGCTGATCTTGTATTGCATCTACTAAATCCAAATCTGGTCTGAATTTTCTTATGTCAAGTACAAAGACAAGTTGAAGTTCACTAAGGGGACTGACACATTCTTCAGGCGTTTGATAACTTTCTAAATCAGATTTTAGGGTAGCCCACTCATAGGCAAGCCGACATAATAAAGTAGTCTTGCCACTTCCAGCTAACCCAGAAATTAACACGTGGTTTAGGCTTTTATTCTGCTTATTATGCAATCTGAGTAAATCAGTATATGTATTAAGCTCTATGTGCCTGACTTCCATTGGTGTTTTTTGTTGTTCTAATAACTTTAATTCAACAAAGAACTCATCTGAAGAAAACTCTTTTGGGAATCCTGGCAAGAATCCAATTCCGCTTCTTCTAACTCTGTAGATGTCTTTCAGCTGTTTCTGGCAGGTTGCTAAGTCCAAAGGTTCATCTGTAGAAGACAAAGACCAAAACAATATTGATTATGATTGTATTAGTATTGATGCTAATGTGAATTATCACATGTTATCATTATCATTGTTGTTGGAAGTAATACGTTAGCATATGTTATCATCTCTCTCAAGCTCTCGCTCTGTGTGTGTGTGTACGTGTATTGTCGCGCGCGCCTGTGTTATTGGGTGTGATTGTTGTGGACAGGTTTGGCTTTACAACAGAGGACGACCCGACACAAAAGAAACTCTTTCGAACAATACTTCTCGCAAGGTTTTCAATAGTTCTCGGTTCTCGGTTTCGCATCTGGGTCGGGGGGACACTTGTATTCCAAGGTGGATATCATGCTCATGTACAAAAATGCGCAATTAGAGTCGTGTTTTTAGCTCATGCGAAGTACGAGCGAACATTGCTAAGGTATTAGGGTATGTTTTTTTTTTACCTTGTAAATTACGTATTTAGGGTGTTATATTTCAAAAATGCTGACAAAATATTTATAGTGATTTTCTGGAAGGCAAATTATATTGGATGGACTTTTGTTTGCCCTCAAGATCATCCAAGCATGCAAAGAATACAATACCTGCACCTGCTTCACCTGAACATTTTAGTTATTTCTGCAGGTGATTCCTTTGTATTCTATGCATGCTTGGGTTGTTCTGAAGGTAGGTGTGGTCAAGTTAATCTGTTGACCTCCGGTGAAATTGCCCTATTTGATGAATCTCCAGCATTTTGCAATGGTAACGCCTCTCTCAATGTCTTCATCGTCTCTTAAACATCTATCTGCACAATACATAAGGAATGTTACACGTGTGTGCTGTGATGGAGTTACACGTGTGTGTGCAGTTATGGGTTTGGGTCTAAATCTAATTTAGATCAATCAATTAAAGTAAAAGCTATAATTTTTTTAGTCCGGGTTTTAGTCGCATATTTGCTGATAATCACGACGAGACCCAAGATATTTGAACTTTAAACGTGAACAAATTCCTATTTTTACACATATAGTAAAATTAAGTACATGAATACTTTTGTGGATATGTCCTTTACCAGGGCAGGGTATAATAAGGGTTCAGGGTATGGTTAGGCACATTA
>JAMKCH010000704.1:0-57815 GCA_023653785.1 Ophioderma brevispina
TTTGTGTATTGTTAAGGCCAAACCAAAAAAACAAGTTTGTTTCCAGTAGGTAGTCCAAAAACCTAAATGTAAAATGCATTTTATTTTAATTTAAAAACTACATCCTCTATTGACCTGATATATGGTCAGAATGGTCAGAGTTAAACCCTGATCTATGTTATGAAGCTCAATTGCATTTGTATAGACATTACCATTTTAATTACCGAGCATGATACAGAAGGGTCACTTTTTCATACTCTGATTTATCACACACAACATATTGACCTAGCCCCCCCCAAAAAAGTATCTGGAATGTGGTTGATAACAGAGAACTTTGAAAGAGCTTTAATGTTATACCTCTACCAGCTTTGCACTATTTTAGAAGTTGTGTTGCATTAAAAACTAGAATTTCGCGGTTCACGGCTTTCACGCTCACTATATTAAAAGAATTAAGCTGTGGGCCGCTCCATGACCTTTGACCTTGGCACATGACTTTTGACCTCATCAACATATGAGGGATCCCATGGTGCACATATGCTAGAAGTTGGGTTCCAATTGAACTTCAACTTTTCAATTGAGGTAAATTTTACATTTTTATCCTATTTTTCAACTTGACCTCACATGACCTTTGACCTTGGTACATGACCTTTGACCTCATCAACATGAGGGATCCCATGGTGCATCTATGACAGAAGTTTGGTTCCAATTGAACTTAAACTTTTCAATTGAGGTCAATTTAAAAAAAAACAATTTAGTGACACACACACACACACACATACACACGCACAACAGATTGCTAAGTAGTCCTGCCAGCTGGAGCTGGCAGCCCACAAAAAAAACATTGCATTACTAGCTAAATATGATAATCAGCTAAATATGACTGACTACTTTTTGCCACATCCTTCTTAGTTGGTGATAGTGTGAAAAGTGTGAAATTGCTATGATATGGTCACTGAGATGCAATAATCCCTGATATACCACCTAAACCCTGTTTTTCCTTAACTTTGAAACTGACCCTGAAAACCCCGGATTCCCCTTCCTGTAAGCTACCAACTCTACCACTCCAACCACCGACTCCCCACCACATCAACCATTTAGGCCTACTTTCCCACCTGTCAACCACAGATTCATGAAAAAGTATTATTCACTGAGCCTGTCAAAATGAAGTAAAATTTTGTCTGCACTGGATCTCTTGCAACTTTTGCCCTTGGGTATCTTCAATTATGGCTTTCGGGGGGGGGGGGTGTCAGACACGATCTGCTCGATTTGGGCATTGGAGATTTCCAAATGGTCATTTAGGGAATTCTTACATGTATTTTCTATGGCAGCCTCGGTCTCAGCGACATTGCAAAATCACCTTTTAAATCTTCTTTCAATACAACTTGGTAATATCATGATAATTTAGGAAAAAATATTGAGTTCAAAATCCTTCGGGGTTAGTGAATTAATCCCGCTGCAAAATAGTAATTTCCAATTACAGTCATTTAGATTCAAATATTCGTGACCAGGCATAGCCTTAAGTCAAGTCTGTGTGTGATCGTTTGATATGCGTAAGAGCGCCCTCCTACCGTTAAGTCTTTGAATAAGACTAGCACTCGGGTTCGCCGGAATAGTTGATGCCATTGCCATTCTGCTGCTGTTAGGTTGCATGTCCACCCCCAGCTTCCTTAATAAACCTGGTACCCATTGTATTGTTGTGCTTTGTCATGACCCACAAATATACCAAGTTTCTGTTGATTGGGATGTGATGATAACATTTTTATTATGATGTGATACATTTTTACCATAACATTAATTTCTAATTCCTCCATACCTCCCTCTCCTCTCTCTATTCTCTCTCTCTCACAACACCACACACACACACACACCCACACACCCACACACACACACACACCCCACCCCCACCACACAAATACACACATACACAAATATGAAACAGTCCATAAAAATAAAGTGGCATTCAAAGGAAAATTTAATCATTTTAGATGTCATACAAAGAAAATGTCAGGGGAAATGTCTCTAAATTGTAAGGTAACATGCTCGATGTGTGACAACATCATATTATGTTTTATTGCAAATTTTCATTGCACTACGAGTGTAAAACACTAGGCTAATACAATGCTATATGAAAGAACGCAGAGTGGTAGTGTTTGACCTTGGCCATAGACATCTATGCCGTGGTTTCTGGTAAAAATAAGCATTGGTCTACGTTCACTCACACTTGACAATTACTGAACCTTTGATGGCAATGGCGCCTGGCTTTCCAAAAAATGGTCCTGTTTCTTGTAGAGACCTTACTAACAATGCCGGCAAAAGGGGTGGGGTGCCAGACAACTACAGTGACCAAGGTAGTGACTATTATTGATTTTTTTGTCTAACAAAATGTGGTAAAGCTTAAGGTTGTGTTTACACTCACCAGTTATCAAGGTTGAGTGTTACACTCAGCAGTCTTCTTAGATAGACTTACTTCGTAAGTCAAAAAAAAATGAGTGAAAATCTCCTTTTTTATGATTTCCTAACAAAATAGCGTATTTTGGGGGAAAAAATATTTCTATTGGATGCCTTGAGGTCATTTCTTCTCAAATATGTATACTTTATATATTTGGACAACAAATTAAGAAGATACGGCAAAAGCAGTTCCTTTGAATTCCTGAATCAAGCCACCTTATGTCACACTTAAATAATAAGCTGAAAATAGCATTTCATAGTATTACAATGTGTTCCTTTTATGCCACATTACAATAGAAAATTTTAAATTTTGTCCTACAATATTTTAAATGAATATGATGTGAACTCTGCCAAAAATATCCACAAGTATGAGTTGTTTTTTCTTTTGTCTTTGTAAAATAAATTAATCTTCACACAAAGGACCTCAAGTGATATAGGCCGATCAATAGCAAATCATGGAGAAGGCTATGTAAACCTAGGACCTAACTGTTGCTATTATTATGTGATTTTTACTTAACATAAACCACAAAATATGGCTTAATTTTAAAATGGCAATAAATTTTTTTAAATTAATATGGTTTTGTTATTTATAGAACTCTAGTTATTTCCAATCATTTCAACATCCAAGAACAGCAAATTTTGCTACTAGCCTATATATTGTAAGTGCCTGAATTTAATCTTCAAGTGGACCTATTATGCTCCAGGTTTGTCGACGTTGTGTTTGCATAGAGGGCTGTGAGAAGGCCTATGTGTAAACCTTAGACCTAAGGCGTATTATTAATGTGATTTTTAACTTTCTTTATTTTTTTTATTTTTTTTATATTTTCATGGCAATAAATTTAAATCAATATGCTATTTGTTATTTATAGAAATCCTAGTTATTTCCATTTTCAACATCCAAAGAACAGCAAATTTTTTGACTACTAGGCCTATAATTGACGTGCCTTAATTTAAGCTTGCAAGGTGCCTATATGACCTCAAGGTGTCGCGTGTTGGAGTAACTGCCTAACTGCTTTTTGTTTGGTGTATTCCCTATTATCTCACTGTAAAACTTTGCATGTTAACTTGACTTTCATTAAACTATTTGTGTCAAATGCTAAGACTACATTATTGTTTGTGTAAATCACTCATTGATTGTGGACTTGCAAATGGTGGTATAAACACGAGATATTATTCTAATTGTCCCAATACGTTTAGGTTCTTGTTAAGACTGGTCAAGTCCACGCAGCTCCATGCATTAACAATAACATTGACCCCATATCAAGGCATTAGTTATGTCAAGCAGTCAATTCACAGCATATGCACATGCATATGGTACACCCAGTGACCCAGATCAAATGGGGTTTGCCTTGTTTGCTGGTTCTACAAAATCCAGACCTCCACGCAAGGTTTAAGACAAATTACTGGGAGGAAAAAAAGGTGAACCACTTTGCATGTATTCACCCGCATGATAAATAGTCCAAACATGTGTAATAATACGTTGGTGGCAATTCACATGGAGGAGTTCAGATCTCTGCTTTTCATCAATTGTCAAACAGGAAGTGGTCTTTGGAATGTAGAATGGTGGGTAAGTCACAACTTGATACAAATGAATAAACTTTCATCAGTAACTCGAAATATTACAACCGTTTTAACCTGGAACTTCAATTAGGCTTAATTTCATCCCACTATATTACTAAACAATCTTTTTAAGATTTTTAACATAAAATATTGTTAAACACCATTTTCACATTAAGTAATATGTGACAAGACACCAAGGGTAATATTCGGGCAGACATTTTTTTTTACCTTGCCAAGAGATAGAACAGTGCATGGCATTATAATCCATATTAACCTTGGCTTCAGATTGCAGTATAAGGCACCTATGATTGGTGTATGTCAGTTGAATTTTAGGCTGGATCAACAGGTTCAACCGTTTAAGCGTATCACTATTATTAGTGTTATTTGAAACCATGCATTGCTGTGGAAATGAGCGATACTAGCAACCACACCCCCACCCTCTTTAGCTTCAACTGGGAATTTGTTGTACAGTACACATGGACAGGACAGGGGACTTATACACTGTGGAGTTATTGGTGACACTACAGTAAACAGGACTACCCTTCGGGCAGAAATGGTTTTTATAACAAGTTCTACAAGTACTACAATTTGAATAGAGGTTTGTGAGAAATGTTGGTGTGACCCTTCAGCAGCATTCCCACAGATTTTCAATTTACAATCCAAGCCTTTTCACTCTTTCCAGAATTAATATGAGATATGGTCAAACATTACAGCATTTTCCCTTCTTGATCAGTCTGCCTGAAAATTGAGTACAACAATGTAAAAGCAAGGAGGTTCTCAAACCGTAATGTAGTCTCGCCTGCAACTAACCTCACTAGCTCACTGACCCAAAGATGACCTTTGACCACCTTGTGGTCAATACTGGTCCCCACAAATTACTGTTCGTGTAATGTAGTTTGCCAAAGTATTTTAAATGTAGTTTACAGGATTTTCACAAAAAGGGGTCAAGTTCACTAGGGTCATCAAGGTCACATTGTTTACCCACCACATAATCCTTGGGCCAGTGGTTCTTCTGACCAAGTCGGAAGTTCATCATTCAATACGATGCGAGACTGAAATTTGTAAACTTTGTGTGATTTTAATGAATGGGTGTCCAAAGGTCATATAGGGGTCATCAAAGGTTAATCTGTGTACATCCCCATTGTCTTGGCCAGTGGTCCTTTTGAGAACTTTGGTGGCAATAGCATCTTATGTGCCAAAGGAAAGTAGTTTTGGGGAGGAATTCACAAAATGGTGGTCGGTCCAAAGTTCCCATAGGGTATCAAAGGTCACTTTTGTTGGCACCACATATAGGCCTTGGGCAGTGGTTCTCAGACCAAGTATGAAGTTATAGTCAATGCATATTGTGAGAAATGAGCAAATTGTTAACCTTAGTTTGTTTACGGACACAGTGGAAAAAAGGGAAAAAAGCCATCCTATGTCTTCCTGCTACATAGAATGTGGTTACAAAAAATATCCAGAATGTACACTTGTGCTACTACAAGAAAAATTACACCTCAGGGACAGTGTTAAGTCCATGAACAGGCCCAAAGTAGGCATTTTCTGCTAAGAAGCACCTGTTATCTCAGTGCCAATAATCGTAACTCAAGGTCTCTTTATACACATTATATGACTGACGTTAACATTGGACTGGACCTCTAGTTACGACCATAAGGCTATTCAGACGAATGGTGAAAATAAGAATCATTGTGTTACTCAAGTCATGACAGCGATGTGACTTTCATAGACACTTTGTCTAAATTCATAAAGACGATGTTATATAGGCAATTCCAGAAAGTGATCATTGCGGCTTCACAAAGAACATATAAATATAATGACAAGGTTACATGAAAAAAACAAACCAGAAAATACAAATTTAATACAGGTACGGTTTTAAACCTGTTTGAAGATTGAGCCTGTGGGGCTGATAATGGTAAGTGGTAATTGATTCCAGAGAGTTGGACCGTAGAAAACTGAAGATCCATCACCGTGCTTCCTCTACTACGTGGGATAACGAGGCGAGCATTGTCCATTACTTGAGCGAAGGCCTTCCCTTGATGATATAAATGTGTGTACAATCTTAGATAGACAGGTGACAGACCATTCAGTGCCTTGTTTATGTAGACAAGAAATTTGAATTGAATACGTTTGTCAATGGGTAACCAGTGTAAAGAGTCTAACAAAGGGGATGTTGAATGGTCGCGTGGAACTTGGTAAACTATGCGGGCCGCGACGGGGTTGTAGTGCCTGTAGAACGAGCCACATCTTTTTTTTCTGCAACGAAAGAATGCGTTAACCATCGTCTAACTTTTGATAAAACAAGTGCCCGCATCGCATTAGACTTGCAATCTTGATTAAATGAACGGCGAATTTCTAGCAATTCCACAGTAAAAAAGTTAACATATTTGCAACAGTATGTAACATGATATGCCATGGTCATGCCCGGTCAAAGGTAATGGCCAAATTTTTGATTGTAGGAGATGGTATTATTTCAGCAGA
Organism: Ophioderma brevispina; assembly: GCA_023653785.1. Classification (NCBI taxonomy): domain Eukaryota; kingdom Metazoa; phylum Echinodermata; class Ophiuroidea; order Amphilepidida; family Ophiodermatidae; genus Ophioderma; species Ophioderma brevispina. The sequence continues at coordinate 6,466 of JAMKCH010000704.1, forward strand.
ACCAATCTTTAATCTTGATGTCAGAGAGTCTTGTCATATTGTAAGATGAAGCTGCCATAAAGAACTCAGTCTTAGAGTCATTGAGTTTTGATACAGGTTTGTTCATATTAGCCACACACGAAGCTCCTCACACAAGAGCCAGTTTTAAAAAGATGGCACATGCAGCATGACCTGGGACAGTGGGGTTAAAAGACAAATAAAAATCTGAACATGTCCTGGCATACTGTGAGAACTTACCCATGTACGAATTATAGTTGGAATTGTTGAGAATTTGGTAAATGCTCTGGGCCAATGACCGACCCCTGTGTGCACACCACAATCAAGCCATATTTTTTTAGACATTAAACCACCACAGAACTATAAAATAACGGTCCAGTCTTAAGAATGAAACATTTAAGGGCTTGCCTTTGATACCAAAGGCCGTGCTCCGACGTTTGAGTAGAATGTTCCTTTCCGTGGTATCAAAGGCAGCAGAGAGATCAAGCCATAATTAGAAAACAGCTTTAATTTTATTCGTCCGGGCTTGGGTGATATCATTCTTTTAACCTTGAGCAATGCAGTTTCAGTACTATCTTATTTTGTAAGCAGACTGAAATAATTCATCAGAATCGTTAGACCGCATGTGCTCATTAACCTGGATATGCTTGCTTTCTCAATTATTTTTACCAACAAAAACAATATTGGACTGCGAAATGTTACTTACATTATCTTGAGAAACTCCGGCAAGTAGGGCACTTTTTGTTATTACTCGATTGCCGAGAATTGATGACAAAACAAAAACCAATGTTATTTTTAGAAGTTCAAGTTTTTCATCCAAATCCGACTTTGATACCTTCCATTTTTTTGCACTGTGGAACAACGTCCGGGGGTCGCACTGAGCTTAGGTCCATTGAAGCGGGATTCTATCCGGTATTGAGGTGTAGAGGCATACTGTAATGAAATCAGGTACTCACACCGATGAAAATAATTTGTTTTTATTTAATGCTAATTGCATAAAAACTTTTGAGTCCACAGGTTTTTTTAGGGTCCAGTCGGTTACGCCAACGCAAACAAACAATTTTTTTTTATGCTAATTCAATACGCATAAATTGGGACTCAAATTGTTCTTTAGCTCTGGTGGCGCTATCCTTCAAATCATTATATGGGCATTTGTACAACAGTTTTTTATCAGCCTTCAGGAGTAAAAAACTTACAAAATGCGGTCACACGTGTATGACCTTTCCACCTTTGTCATTCACTTTGGTCGACCATTTTGGAAGCTTTTGTCTGTGGGAAGTGAAATATCGTCCTCTGAAAAGTTCATCAAACTACTCTTTGAAGTTATTTTTCTCATACAACTAAACAAAATATTTCAGGGTTGTTTACCGATGTCTTACAGCCCACAAGTACTGTAAAGTAATGCACTTGTCAATTTCAATCCCGGCCTCTGGGGTCCCGTGACTGCGGGGACTTGTGTCCGGGAATGTACTTTTTGCACTTGTGACAACAAACAACCCCCGCCTTTGTCCCCTCTAAAAGTTAGATGACATCCCAGGTACCGGGCTATATTTTTGTACATCCCCAGCTATGTCCCGGCCCCTACTAGCCGGCTTCGGTGTGACAATCCCCGTATATTCTCGGCCCGTGGGGGCGGGTACTGCTTTAACAACGCCTGTACAATCCCGGGTCGGTCCCGGCTATGCGAAAACAGGTCTAGCTATATATAAAATCATACTACATTTTGGATCGCCCCGGAGTGTCAGAAAACCTAGCCGAAATTCACATTCACCACACGAAGTTTAATGTTTGAGAAACAAACCTTTTTGTAAGGTTTGTTTAAAAAATCCATGAAATGACAATATCCTTCCTGGGCAGTTACCAAGAAATATCAAATAGCTTTTCACTACCCAAAAAATCGTGATTTTATTAATTAAATAAATCAGAAAACTTCGAGTAATTTCTTGATTCAGTTGGTAATAATTTTTTTACACATTTTCCTTTTTTTTTGGTGTTTTTCTGTCGATTTTACGTTGAAAATACGATCCTCGTATTAGTTATTCAACCGTGCGACGACGTGCGTTTGGTGCTTCTTGTATAGCTTGCGGCTTGCCCTTTCACTACATGGAAGAGATCGGAACTTCATGGTAAAAAAAAACAAGCTATATAAAAATTGTGATGTATACTACAGATTTGATGGGCGATACGCTACTGATAGCCTGGTTTTATATGGTGGGGGGACACTGCGTTAACGTCCACCGTTTATGTCCCGGCGGTGCCATTAAAATTTTTTGTACCTCCCGGCTTAATCCCAGCTATCATCAATTATTGTCCCGGCAGGGCGGGGACACGCTAATGTACATTCCCGGCGAGGTCCCGGATAACATCCCGGCTGGCGGGGCAATACTTTTTTTTTACATGCCCGCTATGTCCCGGCATATACCACCCCCGAGTCCCGGGACCCCCAGGCCGGGATTGAAATTGACAGTGCATAACTTTGCTAAAAATGAACTCATTTAGACAGGCGTAGCCAGGAATTTATTCTGGGGGTGCGGATTTGCCCAAAAGCGACCTTTTGCGTACCCAAAAAAAATTTTCGGCTCGCTGCGCTCGCCGGTTGACCCCAAATTTTTGACCGTCGTCTCCAAATTCCTGAAGAGCAGGGGGGGGGGGGGGGGATGAGGAAAGAGAAAGAAAAAATGGGTTCGTCGCAAGCGTGAGAAATCAACAGTATTAACAACGACAATCGTAATGCGATGGTTAACAAGCTGCTTAGTCATGCTTAGTCATTCATATACAATGCACCAACACCACAACCCCTAAGACAAACTTTCAATTGACAACACGAACGGACCTCAACTGTGCAAAGCTGACCTTCACCATCATAAAGCGGTACCTTTGTCATTTTTGGGGGGGTGCGTCGCACCCCCCGCACCCCCCCTGGCTACTGAGGCCCTGCATTTAGAGAATAATTAGAAGTTCATCAAAATTGTTTCTACATTCGTCCTTATTTGATTTCTGCATGACTTGAGGGCCGTAAAGAGCCAGGTGAAAGATACATGTAGCCCAGCCAGTCAAGTCAGGCTTAGCAGGACTGACTTATCTATGCTAGGGACGACATATAACGTCTCCTACGTGAACGAGCTAAGTTTGAAACATGGAAGAATTTTTATTTGTGCCACCACCAAAACATACATTGGTAGTTCAGTTCAGTTCATTATGTTATATAATAATACTGTATTTATACATTTCTGTCACATACTATTATGCTGAATAAATTGAATCTTGGATCAGTGAATGTTTAAGGATTTGGTTCAGAATACTGCTCCCGACCGGTCACATCCACAAACGAATTTGATACCCGGCCTAGAATGTGATTGTGAATTTGATACCCCTACTAGTGGTAGTCCCGCATATTGCGCTACAGTGGGGATTAAAAATTACTTGGACCGGAAGAAACGCACATCACATGATGTAGGCCGCAACAAGCGCCACAGAGGTTCAACCAATTTCAATTGGCTCACGCAGTCCAGACATCGCGTGTGTTTCGATTCTGATTTCCTGTCCAACAATAATCAGACATGTAGTCCTTTTTTTGGGAACGAGCATGGGGTTCTGCAGAACCAAAATCCTTAACTTGAGTTAGACTACAACTTGACCCCTCCCCACCATACACAACCGAACGAAGCGGCGAATATTGGTCGCTCAGTAACCCCAGCTCCAAAATCACCGACGGCCCCGACGGCAATTTGCCCGTGGTGCCGCTGCCACTTTGCCTGTACTGCCACCAACTATTCCCTTGCGTCTGCAATGAATGCGTGCCCTATTTTACACTGCCGTTAGTGCCTTTCACATGCTTTTTGTGAACTAAAAAAAAAGAGCAAGCAAGAGAACATTGTAAATATAAATGTTTAACAAGTTCTAACTATATTGATCAAAGGAAAAAGTAAACAAAAAAATTGGTTTGATGTCACTTTCTCCCGACTTTTAGCAAAAGTCCGGCACTATTGAAGGATAAAAGTCGGCAGTGTTAACCCTCCACTAGTGTGTTAAAATCAATGATAGCTCATCATGACCTCATGAAATACCCCACTTGTTTTTTGAATGCTGTTGTTCTGAAGGTGTAACAGGCCAGAATTTGGGTTGCTAGCCATGTGTCAATAGGAGAAAATATGAAAATATGTAAAAATGGATATTTTACACCTTTCCCAACACCGACAGGGTTCAAATTAAATTGTGGTAATATGATTTTCATAATCCTGTTGCCAATTGAATTAAAATTTCATTTTACAAATTTAGGCTTCGGAATTTTAAGATATATCGAGGGATTTTAGGTTCACTTAATCATCGTTCAACAAGGTTACGTTATAATAAAAATTCCTTTAAAAAGAAAGGGGCGCCCAAGGAGTGAGTTTGTTTGGTGGTTCTAGGTGGTTGGGAATACTTTGGTAAAGGAAAGAAACGGTAGGACACCAATATCAGATGATTCGCGCAGTTTTATTGAACTTTTTTAGTACAAAAGTGTTTTGAAAAAGTATAAATAATAGATATATATTGAAATACAAGAATAAGTATGAACAGGTTAGGTGGTTGAAAGTTGCAAATTTTGTATAGGAGACAATACCAAATTAGCGTAATAGGGAAATATAAAGGAAAAATATGGAAGATTATTTTTGTAGCCTAAACGCTATTAAAATGCATAAAGAAAAAATCAATGCCTTGTTCCAATTTCACCCAAATTTGAAAAGGTTTAATTAGAGTAACGTACAGGTGGGGGCGTGAGACTTCAATCATTACATTAAATGTGCCATCAAGTAAGAGTGCATAAATATGGCCTAATTTGCATAATTTTTGCGATATTCTGCTGTTTTCTGCGAAACGCTATCTGGCTGAATTTAGACCATCAAAAAAATCGTATAAAAAAAAAGAATGCCTAGTTTAAGTTTCGCCAGATTTGAAGTGGTATTTTGAATTATTGATCCAAGTGGGCCTAATATAAAAATAAAATGTTTGATGTCACCAAGGAACTCTTTATTAATAATTTGCCAAAATTAGAGCCTAATTTGCTAAATGGTAAAGAAGGAGCTTGTTCATTTACGCCTAATCGGGCATACCCGATTGCCCCAAAACAAATAGAATTTCGCGGTTATCGGCTTTCTTGGTTTGCGGCGGGGGTACCAAGGTTAGGGTTGTTTGGTTTTGTGCGGAACAAGCCAGGGTTCAAGATTATACAAGGGTGTTTGCCCATCACCCCTTCCACCAACAACACAAACCATCCATTCAGTCGCATTTCACCAAATTTAAAAATGAAAAAAAAAAAAATAACTTAAAAAAAAACCACAATATTTTAATATTTTAGAAAATTGATGGATATTTTGTTTTTTAATCAGTTTCCACTTTGTTCTTTTTTGTATTAGATTTGTAAATCTTATTTTATTTTGGGTCGCTTTTTTGGTCACATTTCATGTTTTATTTTTAAATTGTTGAAAAAACATTTTCTTCGTTATTCTTTTTTTAATGTATTTTATTTATTTCTTTTAATATTAGGGTTTTTATTTCGGTTGTCATATTAATTGTATACTTTTAGTTTTAATACTTTGTTAATTTTGCCATTTTTAAATGCTCTTTATTGTGTTAATGTGTGAGAATAGAATACACCAATTAAAATACAATATAATTTTTTTTAAACTTTAATTACTTAATAAAGTTGTCGTTTTTATGCTCAAGTTTCATTTTTTATTATTGCTGTTTTATTTTAATTAGTGTTTACTAAACCACGCACATTTTCATGAATTAAACTCCTTGCTTTCATATTTTTCAACGTGTATTTATTGGTGTATTTAGTTGCATTTGTTATTATTTTTTACATTTATTTGGTTACTAACGTTTTGTTATTAGGCCAATGGAATTGGATATTTTAGTTTCACAGTTACCCGCCCCACCAGATGTCATTTTTGTCAAAACTTTCATTATTTTGGTTAAAAGTCATCCATATTTTCAATATCTATTACAGATCATAAACCTTAAGCGTCTCATTACTTCAGGCATGTCGTCTGATCATGTTAACATATTTTTGTGGTGAGGGGTTTACTTAGTGGTTAATAAGACAATTTAGATCCCTACCAATGCTCCTGATCCTCTGCGATCGAGCTTACAATATTCATCTTGAAAATTGTGATTTTTTGACAGGAATATACTTAAAAGTATCAACTGTTATAAATTATGGTGTTAGATAATGAATTCCGGTTTGAAACCATCTATACCCATGACGTAAACCATTGATATGATCATTTGAAAATAATGAATAATGAAAATAGTGACCTCCTTTTTTCAACAGTCAACCGGAAAACTAACAATCAATTCCATTGGCCTTAATGATTTTGTGTTTTTATGTAATTGCTTATATTATTTTATGTATTTTTAATTAATTTAATTAATAATTGTTTTTCTTTTTAATTCTTATTTGTTTCCGGTCTTTCTTTTTTTTGTCATTTAGCGTTTCTATTTTTCATCAGTTGTTCAATTGTAATTCTTTTTAATTTTATTTTGTATTTTATTGATGTTTAAATTTATTTTCTTTGTTTCCATTGTAGTTTTGTTCATGAACCTTTTTTTTATTCATTTGCTTATTATTTTATGTATGTTAATTAATTTTCAGTAATATTGTTTCTTATTACAATTTATTTGTATTGTCTTTTTTTTATTTGTAATTTAGCTTGTTCTTTTTTGCACTCATTGATTCAATGGTAATTTTGAAAATTTTTATTTGTAATATGTTTAAAATGTATTTTCTTTTGTTTTCAGTTTAATTTTGTCAGTTATAATTATTATTGTTCATTTGGCCTCATACTTTCCCAACTTAGTGATTCAATTTAAGCTGGTAGGTGTTAAAAAAAGAAAAAAGGGGGAAAAAAAGCAAAACAAGGCAAATCTTCCTGGTAACAAACAGCTTTCAAACAAGAACAAAACTAAATAACAACAATGAATTAAATCAAATTCATTGACGATTTTTCGAACCAGGACCAACGGGGGAAATAATACTGAGTGTTAACGACTCATTAGACCCCGCTGGGCCCAAATAGGAACTTATATATCTTCGTGTAATTTGCTCAATTGATCACAAGGTGATGGAATACCGCTCGAGCTGTGCCGCTCGAGGTCACAATTGACAAGACCCCAATATGGCGGGTTACGTGGAGGATTCCATCCTAGAGGTTTTTGAAAAAATTCCAAATTTTTTTTTGTCGCAAGGGAACATGGAGAACTTCTTCTTGATAAAATCTATGCCGAAAGAAAGAAATTAATTTTAGGTCATCGGGTTATCTCGAGCAACTTCCTCCATATATTTTCCACCATTATTTGGAACATCCGATATGTAACATGAGTAAACTATACGCGTGATGTAACGTAGAAAGCCCCAATTTGGCTACAGTTTCCTACAGGCGGTCCGGAAAGGTGTAGTCTGTGTCACAGAGTGCGAAAGATAGTATATTAGTACTACCGTTATCTCGGAAAACGACGGTGGTTTATGGAGGATTTTTGCCATCAGAGGGTCGTTTACAGGTTTGATTTTAACATGATCGTACATGGGTGCTGAACCTATAGAACCCTAGCGAGAAAATTGAACGTTTTTGCGGGTACTTCGGTGCTCGCAAAACACGGAAAAGTAAGGCAAGCAATCGCTACGGCCGCAATAACCCTTGTACCTTACCGAACCGCGGAACGTTTCCAAAGCCAAGCTATAGGTGCGCCCGTTAGGCGCCCCTCAAAAGGTGAACTTTACATTTACCAGATCCCACTGATCCCAATTGACAAACTTGGTATTGTGGGTAGTGGTGTATGGTGCAATTATACCCATTGCATTTGCCATCATTATTGGTGCAATAATAACCTCATTGTACAATTAAATATTTGCTCTGATTGGTCTATTCTACAAAAGGTGAAGTGTTCTACAGATCCCATGTCCAAATCAGTCGGAAAATTGGTATGTGGGTAGTGGTGGATGCAAGTAATGCTCATGCACTGTGCCATTACATTAGTATTTGTGCATATTTAATATGCTCATTTGAATATTGCTCTGACTGGCTCAATATTAAAGATTCCAATGTCCATAAGGTGAAGAAACGTGCTCTGTGGGTAGCGGTGAATGCAAGTAATACCATGCACTGTTTATCATTATTTGCACATATTAATAGTTCATTTGCAAATTGCCTTGGTGCCCTTAATGGACAAAAAAAATTGCCTTGGGACACGGTATTTGCCTTAAGGCCTGTCCCAATTTAATGGCCACCGAGGCAAAAACTGCCTTGCCCCTTCTTAAATTCTTATTTGGAGCCTGGTACCTTTATCACCTGTCAGTTTTATGGCGCACTATGCGACCCCCGGGAAAGGTGCGTCAAGGGTGGGTCATTACACACATTCTTGACGAAGGGTACCGTCATTGAAGCTGTGGGTCCGTCACAACCTTGAGAAAAGGTGCGTAACTGTCCAGTATTTCCTGGGTGTTCGTAAATGCCCGTCTTCCTTCAATAGACAGGGGAAAAAAAAAAAGCGACGCCGCAGGATCATTCGGACAATTTCACTCAGTTCATGCGTTCGTCATGACAGAGGCGTTCATAGGACAGTTAATGGTTCGTCAGTATCAAGAAATGGTGCGTCACAAAAGTATTTGAAAAGAGTACCGTCATTGTAAGCAAGGTGGCCGTCATAATTGAGACACAGGGGTGCGTCATGGCATAGGTAAAATCGCCCACATTGACAAAATGACGCACCATTCCGGGGGTCGAAAGTACAGCCATACAACTGACAGGGGATTACGAAGCCGGTTTTCTGAACGGGAACAATGGCCAATTATGTGTTCTTCAAAATTCCTTTTTCGAACGTACTTACAAGTTTCCTAAACGTCTCGAGCGGGACAGTAGTTAAAGCCAATAGTATAGCAATCTTATGAATAGAACCGTCGAATTGTTAGCCGGAAAATCCGAAAAGCATGAAATACTACCCAATTGTACAGGACACTCGGCTGCAGTATCACTTGAATCAAGGTGGTCGCTGCGGCTTGAGTTTACCATCCGGGATTTTGCTTGCTTGCTGTCAAAATTTGCATGTTGAATGTGTGCGATTATGCACAGCGTATTGTTGTTAAATCCAGGCACGTTGGCACAGTGAAGTGGCGCTACCCAGGCGACGCCATTGGAAATACATTTTTTTTCCAAACAGAAAATTTGAACAATTTTGAGTACACATTATTCTAAATTCTTTAAGTCTTAACGTAAGACCGATTAATGAAAATCTTTTACTGATAAAAGTCAATGTTGTCTCGGGTACAGCAATGATGTCACGCGTTGAGCTAGGACTGAAACTGTGATGTCATTGTCTTAGAACAGCGAGTTGAATGGCGACCTGTGGTGACCGTTTCATCATGATTTCCCTGCTGGTGTAGTCGCAAAATTCGGCAATCACCTAAGCGCCAAAAAGAGCATGTTGAACTAACGTGAAAATTGAACACGCGGATCGGCGGCCTGTCACAGCCAATCACGCAATATGACCTGACCTCTTCCACAGGTCAGTGGCCAATGAGCGTCTTGTTATAGATACCATCGTGAGATGTAAACACATGGCCGCTGTTGTGATAGAATCCTGGATAGAAGCAGATGAAAATTGCCGAGTTGTTCCTTCAAACGTGAGTAAGCGCATTGATATTACAGACCCAGAGTGCCGTTCGTTAACACTTACCTTAAGAATAACACATTCTCCCAATGAGGGCTCGCCTTCAAACCAAAACCTGTGATCGAAGGTCACCTTCTTAAATGGTAAATCCTAGGGGGAAAATGAGAAATTTGAAAATTTGAACCTCTAAAGCCCTCATATGAAAGGGAAAAACAAATAATCCAACTTGATACAGGGACAATCATGTAGGAATTAGACGATTTTGTAAAATATGCGCCTAAAGAAAGAAATCCAAATCTCCAAGTTGCAAAATAACTGAGGCCTTGCAGTACATTTGTACAGTAATCAGTGGCAGCGAATTGACAATACCCAGTCACTAAAATTTGAGAAAAAAACAGCGAACACATATTTGGCCCATATCTTCGCTAATATTGGCCTACAGGCTACGATTTGATGGACCCCTCATTTTTAAGTTATTTTAAGTAACCTTTTCAATGAAAAATAATTTAATTGAGGTAAACTTTTTCAAACTAAATATGCGTTATTCCTACAATAATTAATCCCTGTTAGTACGGATCAATGGGGCATATGTGACCAAAAGTTGCAGCATAATTGTTTATGGAATGTACATAAGTTTTTTCGCCGGGATCCCATATTGCCCACAACCCAATGTAGACCTATAGGGATACAATTAGGGTTGCCGTACCGAAAAACTAGCGGCGAGCCAAGCCAAGGGAATTAATTCATCGAGTCCACAGTGCTGTTTTAACATGTCTTTACATGTATACTACTGACACTGTACAAATCGCTATAAGGAATCAGTAATACCGTATTATAAAAATTGCACTGTACAATGAACTTTACACCCAACACAGTACAAACATGACAAACGTAACTCGCCTAAGGTGATAACTTCATTACGACTGTCACTTCAGCCACTGTCATGTATACAATTACAAAATGAGAGGTGCACTCACTTGGAAAGATGTTTCAGGATCTGGTTTCTGATGATGGACGCATAATTTACGCATCAAAATCGATCCCGAATCGTGCACATCCTAATGATACTCATGAATAATCTCAGAATTTAAATCACAGTTACGGGAATCAAAAAAACAGAGGAAAACATATTTTTCTATTACAGTTTTCATCAGAACTGGCGTGTTCCCGGATGGGTACTAGGGTCTGGCAATTTGCGTAGACTTTATGTCAGTCTGCATTTCGCAAATGGAAGAGCAGTTTTAAAAAATGTACATGCGGGAAAGGACTATACACCTGTCGCAGCTATTCATATTATGAAGGAAATTGCCAACATTAATATATTTTAGGGACAAATAGGAATTTCTTCAAAAAAGGGGGCCCAAAAAAAGTTCGTAAAACCCATAATTTAAAGTAAAGCAAATTCATGAGATTAACAATGCACGCCACATAAATAAGCTTGCAAAAGATTAAAGAGGGTACTTTGTTTATCGTATACCTTAAAGATCCAACAGAGCAGCGGATGTCGGATGTGGCATATGGGTATTACTTTTGGCATTCAATTGTAAACAAAAAGAAAGTGGTGATTTGTTATATTGTGAATCTCAACTAGACTACCCTAATTAATTTAGCTTTCAAAATACTTAAAGCTAGTTAAGACCACAATCAGTACTTTTTTCAAATTCAAAATACACATTTTGTCTCTAAATTGCTAGTGTTAGGTCATATATTAACACCTGTGAAAAACATATTAATTTGATTTTCAATTTTATTTGAGAAAAGATTTCTCACGGGAAAAGTACTTTGTTTGTGATAAAAAAGAGAGCAGGGGATTCCTCGGGGGGGGGGGGGCAGTTGTATTCAAAGGGGGAAAAAAAAAAAAAAAAAAAAAACACCGCCTTCAGAAATGCACCCTAAACAAGTATTGCCAGACTAAAAATATACCCTAAACCAGCATTTTTGCCTGATTTTGCTACCATAAACAAGTCTTTTTGTCAGTTTTTGCTACCCTAAACAAGTAAGCAATGCATTGTGTTGCTAATATACCTAATAAGTTATTATCTGGCTTTGCTCATGTTGCTTTACTTCCAAATTACAATATTTTTGATGATTTTGATCTCACGTATATCACAATTTCAGGGTCACGAAAAAACATACCCTTTTTCCCATATTTTGCTGTTTTTGACACCCTAATCAATGTACGCGCGTACTTCGCATGTTGGAAAAAAAGAGACCCTTTTTACGCGTTTTCTTGTTCACGCATCATATCCACCTGGCCCCCCGGGGGATTCCCAAGTGATATATTGAGCTCACACCTGTTATTTACAACTAGATAGATTGCACAAGAAGGGAAATGGGAATTCCCCAAGATATAAACTTAGAAACTGAGTCAACTTGTTTATGCTTTAAGATCAAAACATATATTGCATATCTTGGGGATTCTCCATGATCTCATAAATGTGAAATGATGCAATGTAGATGATGTAATTTATGTGAATTCCAATTGGTCAGCTAGTACAAGGTTATGTTTATGCATGATACTGTGGTAATATCTATTTTAAGACTTGGAATCCTGATTTAAAGAGACATGAGGAGATTTCCAGAAAGAAGCGCCCCCAATTTTTCTCGAACCTGGGTTTTTGCATATTTGGAATGCTTATGTATTAGATCACACCTGAAGTGAATAAGCAAGTAGCTAGAAGCTATAGTGAGTAGCAAGTAGCTAGAAGCTATAGCTAGTTTTGATCTGCAATAATTGCAGACCTGTACATAGTGCCAGGATTTATTATATTTTCAATTCCACGTGAGCAGTGTGCTATAATTATTCTACTGTCGTCTTTGAAGCCAAAAGTGCTGGGAATCAAAATAGGATTCCAAATTGTGGACAGATAGAAACCATGGTGGTTATCTTGGACTGATATACTATGGAATATTAGTGTCGTCGAGGGACTTATTTAACCTTGTCGTCTTGAACTGTAACTGAGGATATATAAGTGTGACTTTGCATACTGTCATTTTGGAGTGATCGCTGTGAGGACATCATCGTTGAACTGCAACGCTTCTTGCAACACAGGACACTAGAGGACTTGAAATATTAAGTATCTTAGTTTATGTAAAGTTGTTATTGTAATTATGTTTTGGACATACCAAATTCTTGAACCATTCTGATTAAAATCATTAAATCGGATTTATTATAAAATTCAGATCATTTGTGCATAAGGCTCATGTATTTGTGTTTGAAAGGTATTTCTGACCTTTGTCGTCCACGAGGCGTCATAACAGAAGACTAACAGAATTGGGGGCTCGTCTTCGGGAAATGAATTAAGATAAATTTGAGCCTTATTGTTCAGAATTTACAAATTAAATGTGTGATAATATTGTAAACATTGTGCACATTTTGGCATACAAAATTTTGTGTGTATTACATGTACTACTTTGTAGTTTGGTTCAAGTCAATATTATATTGTGTGGTAGAGTACAGGCACAAGGGAGTTTAATCCAGAAGAGTTTAATTAGGCAAATAACTTGGGGGAAGTTTGATGAGCCGAGAAAGCCTGAGTTAATGAAACTAGCCAAGCATTTAGGACTTGAGGCAAAACACGCTATGAGAAAGCAAGTGATCAAAGATAATTTGATTGAAAAATTTGTCCAGGAAGATGTTTGGGATAGTTCATATTTGGAAAAGATCGAAGAGGTTCTGGAACAGGGCACTGGTGATGCCATCAAAATAAAAGAACTTGAAATGCAAAAGGAAATTAGAGAAAAGGAATTTGAAATGGAAAAAGAAAAATTGCAAGTTGAATTGGAAAAAGAAAAGTTGCAGATGCAGATGCAAAAAGAAATGCAACAAAAGAAATGGAAATGCAAAATGAAATGAAACAGAAAGAGATGGAATTGCAAATACAAAAAGAATTGGAAAAGGAGAAATTACAAAATGAAATGAAACAAAAGGAGCTTGAAGCTCAGTTAGAGTTAGAAAAATTGAAACAACAGGCTAGCTCATCAGATTCTTCCAAGCCCTCTGGTTTTGATGCGCCAAAGAATATTCGACTGGTTCCAAAATTTCAGGAACAAGAAGTAGACAAATACTTCTTACACTTTGAGAAAATTGCCAATAGCTTGAAATGGCCCAAGGAATCTTGGACCTTGTTACTACAGTCAGTGTTCATTGGTAAAACCCGAGAAATATATTCGGCCATGTCATTAGACAGATAGATTATGATCAGGTTAAGCAAGCAGATGAAAATGATGTAGATCATCCTGTATGTTATTTCTCAAAGAAGTTTGACAAACATCAGAAAAACTACTCAACAATTGAGAAAGAATGTCTTGCATTGCTATTGTCATTTCAAAATTTTGAAGTGTACTTGAGTACAACAGTGCACCCAGTTCTAGTGTACACGGATCAGGGGCGGATCCAGGATTTGAAAAACGTCAAAATTACCGGGGGCTGAAAGGCTGTAACTTGTCAAAAATGGGCGGATTTTGCAAGATTTGCAGAATTACCAGGAGGCGCGAGTCCCCTGCGCCCCTCCCTGTCCTGGATCCGCGCCTGCGGATTACTTTCATCCACAAGATGAAAAATAGAAATCAAAGACTTGTCAGGTGGAGTTTAACTCTACAAGAATACAATCTGGACATAAGAACATATCAACGGAAAAAGAAAATTCCTGGCAGTCCTTGTCCAGAGCTGCCTAAATTTTGATCAGGAATTTAGTATTACAAAATTTACAACTTGTAATATAGGCTGATAGCAGCAATGCAAGAACATGAAAAAAGTGTAAAATTTGCACTGTGTAAACTGTATGTAAAATTAACCACAAAATGGTTAAAGGTATAAAGCCAGATTTTGGAAAATGTTCATTTCATTCAAATTTTCTTTTAAGGGGGAGGATGTTATATAGCCTCCATTTTTGTGATTAAAAATATTAATTTGATTTTCAATTTTATTTGAAAAAAGATTTCTCACGGGAAAAAGTACTTTGTTTATGATAAGAAAGAGAGCAGGGGATTCCCAAGTGCTATATTGAGCTCACACCTGTTATTTACAACTAGATTGCGCAAGAAGGGAAATGGGAATTCCCCAAGATATAAACTTAGAAACTGAGTCAACTTGTTTATGCTTTAATATCAAAACATATATTGCATAACTTGGGGATTTCCCATGATCTTAGAAATGTGAAGTGATGCAATGTAGATGATGTAATTTATGTGAATTCCAATTGGTCAGCTAGTGCAAGGTTATGTTTATGCATGATACTGTGGTAATATTTATTTTAAGACTTGGAATCCTGATTTAAGGAGAGATTTGAGTAAAGTCTCGGGGCCAGCAGCCAGAGTAGCAAGTAGCTAGAAGCTATAGCTAGTTTTGATCTGCAATAATTGCAGAGCTGTACATAGTGCCAGGATTTATTATATTTTCAATTCCACGTGAGCAGTGTGCTATAATTATTCTACTATCATCTTTGAAGCCAAAAGTGCTGGGAATCAAAATAGGATTCCAAATTGTGGACAGGTAGAAACCGTGGTGATTATCTTGGACTGATATACTGTGGAATATTAAGTGTCGTCGAGGGACTTATTTAACCTTGTCGTCTTGAACTGCTGGACAAAAGTTATATTCAGGACTGAGAAGATTCCAATGGAATATTAACTGAGGATATATAAGTGTGACTTTGCATACTGTCATTTTGGAGTCTTAGCTGTGAGGACTTCATCGTTGAACTGCAACGCTTCTTGCAACACAGGACATGCGGACTTGAAATATTAAGTATCTTAGTTTATAAGTCATGTAAAGTTGTTATTGTAATTATGTTTTGGACATACCAAATTCTTGAACCATTCTGATTAAAAATCATTAAATCTGTTTTATTATAAAATTCAGATCATTTGTGCACAAGGCTCATTTGTGTTTGAAAGGTATTTCTGACCTTTGTCGTCCACGAGGCGTCTTACCACGTGAAAAAGTTAACGCGTAAAAAGGGTTCATTTTTTTCCAACAGGTGATGTATGCGTGTACATATAGATTTAGGGTGTCAAAACTGAGACTAATATTCTCAGGTCAAAAACAGCAAAATATGGAAAAAAGGGTGTTTTTCCCTTACCACGAAAGTTTCCAATGAAAGTACGTGTTTAGGGTATGAATATTCATATTAATAGCAATATACACAATTTTTTAAACAAAATTGAGATTTTACCCACCGGGTTAACATTGGTAACTGGGCTAGTAAACTACATGTATACCTGTGAATGGTTAAGCTCGAAAATGTCTGTGTGTCACAAACGAAGGAATTTTGTAATCGGAGATCTGTGGTAATAATTCAACGGCTGCTGGAAACGGCCTTCCAATGTGAAATAGCCGAAAATAGCGCCATGTACGTGTCTCCGCTCATCCATTAGTTGTTTTATTGGCTCAGGCAAGTCAAGTTAGTCTCGAGGTTATTTTCTCGAGGTGGCACTATTTCATCATGGACGGACATACTGACGTAGCATTTCCAGCTCCGCCGTTAAGTCCAATCTGGGATCCCAATTCTAATTAGGCCTATAAAATCGCTTATTTTATGATAAATACGCATTTTTTAGCATTCTCGTTCGCAGGTATAGTTCCCTAGACAATTACCAACGTAACTGTGCCAAAATATCCAATTTTGAAAATTGGGGGCGCTCTTCAAAAATGTGCCATTATTGCTTTAAGGAGAGCTGAAGATCAATAAAAATCGAAGTAAAGCAAAGCAAGATAAATAAATGGTGTATTGCATTGCTTACTTGTTTAGGGTATAGCAAAAACTGACAAAATACTTGTTTACGGTATGTTTTTCAGTCGGTGGAAATACTTGTTTAGGGTGCATTGTGTAAGCCCATGTTCACGCATCATATGCACCTTGGAATACAAGTGGCCCCGGGTATATCCTGTAACAAAGTGTCATTGTATGTATCCGTCTTTATGTTGTAATACATTGTCATCTGATCCGGAAAATGTATGTTTTCTGTGTTTCTTAACTATATGTCTTGAATGGGCTCTTCCTTATATTCTCAGAGCGCTGGTGTTTAAGGCCCAGGAAATATAAATCAAAAACGTCCCCAAATGTGGTTCGCCGCCCAAGGAACGACACCACTCTGTCGTATGGTTCAATTTGGTACAAATTTTTTGCTTGAAACATCACCTTATTAAAACATAAACCGACAAATCAGTTTCCAACAGTGTTGTCATCCGTAAAAAAAAATAAATAAAAAATACATCCTTCCCCAAACTTGGTGTGACCTTGGTGTAAGATATTCATGAGTTGACTAGCGTAAAGATCGTTTAACTGAATAAAAAGCTTATACAATGCCTTGTAATACTAATCACTTTGATACCTCGTAATAGAAGATTTCCTGCTAGGCTAATTCCATGAAGGCATTACTGCTGATGAACCCAAATCTTGGTCTCACTTCACAACACACTATAATGCTCCAAATTTGGCATATACCTGGGCTATTTCTGAACATCAAACTTTATGGAGTACAGGGACAACGAACTCTCTTTAATACTCTTTAAAAATAAATTTAAATCTTCACAAAATGCCATCCGCATATTGTACCAACTCACATTTTTCCTCTCTCACTCCAAACCACCCTGGACGACCGCGGATTGGTATAAGGAGAGCGTTGGTGAATGGCCGTATTGTGTGGTGTATTTCTGGGATGGTTGGTAGTCTTGAACGAAGTTTTCTCCTCATCAGCGAGCAGTTCGCTTGAGTTATAGCAATTATGCAAGTAAGAATGTGCGGTAATCTTGAAGTTACCGGGTTTTACACTCTTTCTTCAGAATTGTCTTGGCTGTTGTTCAGCTCGCTCGCTTCCCCATTCCCTTGGGAATGCTTCGGTGAAGAGGTTACATGGGTAAACCCCCGTCTTTTAGCCAAATAAAATGTAGCGAAAGTATCAGAGTCATATTGGGGACCATTGTTGGTTACTACTATTTCAGGGATGCCATTTGTTGGAAACATCTCTGACGTCGCCCGAACTGTTGACTTTGAAGTAGTCGACTGCATTCTTTTGACTTTAAACCATCGACTTTTGTAATCGACTAAAAGCAGGTAGTCCTTTCCATCAAGATGGAAGTAGTCTGATGCAACACGTGACATGGTGCGGGAAGGACAGAGCGACGAGGGGTTCACGTCGCTCTGCGCGGAGTTCAGCGCGATTGTGGCACTTGTTGACCATTGATGAGGGCCACCAGACATAAACTCTATCGCGAGATTGGCGCTTAGTTATCCCAAGGTGTCCTTCATACAGCTGGTCGAGACCTTCCAGCTGGAGTGAAAACGGTATCACCAAACGGATGTTGTACAGGAGCAGTCCCTTATGTACTGCCGGGTGTTGTTTCTTTTCCCAATAGAGTCGAAGAACTGGTTGTGAGGGCATGATGAGTGGCCATATCCTTCTGTACAATACTGTTTTACTGTCTTGCAGATTGCGTCTTGGTCTTGGCCTTCTCTGCTCTCTATCAGAAGTTGCTCTGATGCGGGAAGGAATCTTAAAGTCTGTTGCGCATATTCCTCCACCTCGTTGAGGAATTCAGTATCCTCTCTTATTGTTGGCTCACTCACTGGTGCATGAGATAGGGCATCCGCTGTGTTCTGATGGATACCTTGGACATACTTGACCTCAGGACTGTACCGAGTCAAATGCAAGCGGAATCGGAGCACTCTTGGAGATAGCTTGGAAAGATCTGTTCTTGATAACAGTGGTACAAGATGTCAGTGATCTGTTTCAAGGCAGAATGTTGTGCCAAGAATGTAACCACTGAACTTTTAGCATGCCCAAGTTGCTGCCAATGCCTCTTTCTCTCTCACCATGATCACCACATAGCGTTTCTCCGTCTCTGTGCGGGAGCGTGATGCGTAGAAGATGGGACGGCGGTTCCAGTTTTCGTAAAGTTGGAGGACCGCTCCAAGTCCATCAAGGCAAGCATCTGCAGCAACAATGTACTTCTTGATTGTGTCATAGCGAGCAAGAACGTCTGTATATGAGCTATTTTCCTTGATAGTCTCAAATGCTACTTGTTGTGATTGGTCCCAGAGCCCTTGCTGTCCCTTTCTCAGCAGCTGACGAAGAGGCTCATTCAGTTTAGCAAGATCAGGGATGAATTTGGCTAGCTGGTTGACCATCCCATTGAAGCGTTATTACTCTGTTACATTTGTTGGCTCTGGGAATTGCTGAATTGCCTTGGTTTTCTCTGGATCAGCCTCGATTCTTCGAAGGAAATTATATGGCCCAAGAACTTGGTCTTGGTCTTCGAAAACTCTCACTTGATATTGAGCGTAATTCCAGCATTCTGAAGCCATGAGAGCATTTCTCGGACTTTGTTGTCATGCTCCTCTTGTGTGGGCCCATAGATCAACACATTTTCCACGTGGCAGGCTAATACTACACCCTCCAATCTCCGGTGCAGTGCTGATGCCAAATAGCAAGCGATTAAAGCAGTAGCGGCCAAAGGGCGTCACAAAGGTTGTGAGAAGCCGTGACTCTTCTGCAAGGGTTCTGGCAAATAATCGAGTTTAATCGAGTTTAATGAATACACTGCTTCCTCGCGGCTTGACCAAATTCTCATCAACCGTAGCCATCGGGTGTACTTCTCACTTCACTGTTTTGTTCAATGGAGTCAGATCAATACAAATTCTGATGTCTCCATTGATTTGCGCGCACTCACCATGCCTGAACACCATTCTGTTGGTGCTGTGACCGGTGATATCTCTTTCTGCTTGATCATTGAGTCCATTTCTCCTTGATCTTTGGTAGAAGGGGATGTGGGATACGTTTTGCCGTATAGAGGCATACCGGTGTGGCATCCTCCTGTATACTAATGGCATAGGGATCGTTCAACTGCCCCAGGCCCTTGAATAGCCTTGGGAATTCTGCTTTGAAGTTAGGCACAGAGTGAACATTTTATACTTTTGGAGCAGGAGAGAGGAGCTGAAGTGCTTGTATAGCTGGCCTTTCATGACATAGACTGTCTCAGAGTGCACCTTGTTAACTAGCTGTAACTTGGCCTTGGGTATCTGTCCTTTCATAGGGTGTGATAGGTGGACACCTCCTGGTCCCTTAAACTCCGAGGTCACCTTATCTAACTTGGTGTTGTGGAGCCACGTGTTATCATCGCTAATGATTGTTACCTTGGAGCCGACGTCAAGTCTGAACCGTATTACTTTTCCATTAACTAGCACATCGGCGGACCAGAAGTTTTGTTGGGTTGTGTTTACTTCTCATAGGAAGCTATAGAAATCTTCCTCATAATCGACCTCGTGCATAGCTTCTGATGACTGGCAAACCTTTGAATAGTGTCCCTTTTTAGAGCATGTGTGGCAGATAGCATCTTTAGCATGGCAATCTTTTCTTGTGTGGTCTGCAGTCCTGCCACACCATTTGCACTTTATCCCTTTGCTGAACTTGTCTTTGTGTCCTGATTGACTTCGTGATGTTGAGGTTTATTGATGCTTTTGGCGCTTGTAGTGTGTATAGTCTACTGAGGTTTCCCTGTGATCGCTTGACGATGTGTGCGGGACAGTTCAGCTGCCCTCAACGACTCAATAACACGTTTCAGATTTGGGACAGGGCGTTCCCTTAGCAGGCGCTCACGTCCTCCTTTATCTCTTGTCCCAATGGCAATCCCTTCGCGGATAAGAGACTCCCGTAAATTTCCAAACTCACAAGAGTCAGCTAGATGGAGACGGAGTATATAGTCATCTACTGCACTGCTGAGTTGAATACGAACCGCTCGTACAAGACATAGCGTTGGTTCCGTAGTGTTTCAATTATCCTTGCGAGCTTGTTCTTGTCATCAGCTGTTAGCTAAAGTTCGGCTAGGGTATTCATAACCCGTTTGCAGTCAGCCCCCATAGCAGTGCAAAGGAAAGGATTGCTACATCCCTTCAGTATCACCTGTTCCATCGTCCTTCTTGAAACAAGATAGTATGACCAGGCATTCTCAAACTTCCGCCAGTTCTTCATCACATTACCCTTAAGGAACATTGGGGTGGGGCCGGTATCTGATAGGTGGCCATTTTTGTATGAAGCAGGTAGAATGTGGGAGGAAATGGTATAATCACTGAAAATATAAACATGATAAGCTATCCCTTTAAAACCCTATATATGTGTGCAGAAATGTGAAATTTGTTTTTGGCTATTTCAATTTTCCTGTAAAACTGCAGTATATTGGTGTATAAAAAGCAGATCAATGCCCATGTGGATAGAAATTGTTATTTTACCTATGCCAATGCTATAAGCAAATCAGTGTACCTATAGATTTTACTAGCTCAAATCAGTAAAATATCAGTCATATACACCAAGCTATTGTTTTACCATTTCTCTTCCTATTGGTTTTTCTATAATAACTCTCGGCTTAGGTCTCTTCATTAGCTGTCAGAATCAATGGCTGGGGACCCAGAACAAACGAAGATGTTGGCACTTTGAGGTAAATTACTTGTCCATGTGGCGCATTTGATCTTCCGGAGTTTGTACACAAAACTATACGCTAACTTTAATAACTGGAATTGGAAGCCCGGTTCGAAGGGTTTTACGTGTCCCTACAGTTTATGAGTTCACAGTCCACAAACATACCTCAGTAGTGTGGTTTTCGTCAACATAAGTCAAGTCAAGTAGTCAGTTTCACTTTTAACCGATTAACAGTGATTTGTTAAATCAATAAATCGAAAAAAATCATCAAAAATCAGATTTTTACATGTTTGCAACAAGGATAGGTATCCCAACATACCCTACAATTGGCACGACCAAAAGCAACCTAATAATCGGACAAATCGGACATTTTAGACATTACTGTCCGTACGGACACTTATTACTACACATAATTGAATGGAGATTCATATCTTTGAAAACTGCTCTTTTCTTCATTTTCTGTCAATTTTTCAGTGGAAAAATATTTTTTTTATTTTTTTTATTTTTTTTATCCTTTGCTTTTAAGCTATTTCTGCAAATTTCGATGTTTTGACTTTCTTAGATAAATCACTGATAGTGTCTTTAATGAACAAAGAATATATTCATGAAGGATTAAAACAATCCATGCTGAAAACCATTGCAATCCTCAACTGCAGAATACAATTAACGTTACACTTTTGAAAGTATCAATCTTTGCTTTATGTCCACCCTACACGGGCACGTGGACCTCCTTGATCAATTGATGACTATCTGACGTACTCTCTGAACAGTTGCCCATCTACCGTATATGCCTCCACGCTTTCAGTAACCACAGATACTAGGCGCTGTTGGATCTGTTGGTTCTCACGTCTCTTCTCCAGTGGTTGTTGCGGCTTGGAGCTGGTCTTCTCTTGGGTGGGGCTTGGGCCCGGACCTGGGTAGTTCATTGCTCTACGCTCCAGCGAAAGCGTCGATGTACTCCGGGGTTACCAAAGCTTCTTGCAGCCTTGCAGAGCATGAGGTGAATAGTCAGAGCTCGATCCCTGCCTAGCAAACTTCTTGGCACAGAGGGAGCTATTCAATAACTCCTGGGAATGCACATCCCTCTGTGCCGCCTCACATTATATCAGGCGGACAGTGTTTCCACAGGCATAGCATGGGACACTCGCCTTTGAGATCCGTCGTCGATAACCAGTTGTCGGCCGGGAAAGCGCCCATATCTTCCCAGTAATCCACTCCGTCATTGGGATGCCTCAATCAAACTTCTCCCTCCTCCACCTTACGTTTTTGCTTCTCAGTCTGCAGAAGGTTGGTCGTTACTTGGGTCATCCCGTGATTTCAATGCGGATGGCATGGACTACGTGGTCGCGGTTTAATGCAGGTGCACGGAAACAGAAAGGTGAGCTGTACAGGAAAAAAATATATGCGGTCAATTCGGTATGGACTTCAGCGTCATTTATTTGTTGAGAAAGGTATTGATATCGTAAGCGGAGCGGACTTTCCTCGGTCTAAGAAGGCAGGCAAAGCCTTGGTGGCTCAGCTCAAGCTCTAGACTTTCATAGACATAGCTAAGCTAGTTAGGGCAAGGCCTATTTTTTGTTAGGTAGGCCCCAGTTTCACTTTTAACCGATTAATGAATAAATTCACGAAGGATATAAAACAAATATTTCATTATCTTATTCGGGATCGGGGCAAGGGGAAGTGAAATTTTCTGAAGAATGTTAAGGTGATTTCAGGAGAATTGCAACACAGGTTGGTGGTTGCAGATGTGGATAAGAGGAAGGTGAAAAAGATGGTGAGGAAGGTAGCGCAGGAGAGGAGGAAGGTATGGATGAATGAAGTGTGTGGGGAAAAGAAAGGTAGGAGAGGCAGGAGAAATACGGGGTGGTGGAAGTCAGAGGTGAAGAAGGCAATAGTGAGAAAGAAAGATGCATACAAGGATATGAGGAAAAACAGTAAGGAAGAGAATAAAGTGAAGTATTATAAGAGGTTGAAGAAGCGAACAAAGAAAGTGGTGGCGAAGACTATGAAGGAGGAGGCTGAGAAGGGGCTGAGTAAGTTGAGAGAGAATCCAAAACAAGGTGTATAAGATAGTGAAGGCAATGAAAAAGGATGGAAGAGATGTCGAATGGGGAAGATATATGAGGGGAAGTGATGGAAAGCTGAATTTCAGTGAAAGAGATTGAGGTGATAGGGGTAGAGTCTGGTAAGAGCATATGGAGAGAATCATGAATGAGGAGAATGAGTGGGATCAGAAGGCGGAGGCTGATGTGGTGTAAGGGCCAGTTGAGAGGGTCAACCTGGAAGAAGTGGTGAAGGCAATCAGAGAAATGAAAAAAAAAAAAAAAAAAAAACGTACGTAGCGCACCTAATCTGTAGAAGAAGTAGGCCTCAAAAGATTTTTAGTTTTTGACCTCTATTGACCCCTACGAGAGGTCAAAGGTCAAAATATTTACACCCCTGGTGTAGCTTGGGTCAGTGGTTCTTCTGACCAATTTTGGTAAATATCGGCCCAGCCGTTTGGCACTAGTAGCATTTTGAAGCAAGGTACAAAGAAAGAAAGAAGAAAGAAAGAAAGAAAGAAATCGAGAGAAGACAGTATATCATGCGGCTGCACCGCATGATATAAGAAATCGAGAGAAGGCAGTATATCATGCGGCTGCACCGCATGATATAAGAAAGAAATCGAGAGAAGACAGTATATCATGCGGCTGCACCGCATGATATAAAGAAAGGAAAGGCAGCTGGACCCTCGGAGGTGAGTGTTGAGATGATTACTGCGAGTGGAGAGATAGGGATTGGTGTGATGATGGAGTTGTATCAGAGAGTGTTAGATGGAGGAGGGATGCCGGAGGAGTGGGCAGTGAGTGTGGCAGTTGTCATTTTTAAAGGGTAAGGGGATGCAATGAGTTGTGGTGCATATAGGGGTGTGAAGTTGTTGGAGCATGCAATGACAATTGTTGTGAGGGTTGTAGAGAATAGGATTCGGAAGATTGTGGAAGTGGATGAGATGCAATTTGGGTTTATGTCAGGGACGGGAACGATAGATGCAGTGTTTATTTTGAGGAGGTTGCAAGAGGAATATCGAGCTCAAGGGAAGAAGTTGTATGTGTTTTATAGACTTGGATAAGCATTTGATAGGGTACCGAGGAAAGTGATGGAGTAGTTGATTGCGGAGAGCGAATCCCGAACGTTAATGGTTAGAGCAGTGATGAGTTTGTATGAAAGAGCAAAGACAAGATTAGAGTGGGGTTTGTCTGAGGAGTTTGAGGTGAAGGTGGGTGTGCATCAAGGTTTTGTACTTTCGCCATTGATTTTTGCAATTGTAATTGATGTAGTCACGGAGAGTGCAAAAGAAGGTTTGATGAGTGAGAAGTTGTATGCTGATAATTTGGTTTTAATGTGTGAGACAATGGAGGGACTGAGGGAGAAGTTTTGGAAATGGAAGAAGGCTTTTGAGAGTAAGGATCTAAAGGTAAACTTTGGGAAGACAAAAGTGCTAGTGAGCGGCAAGAGAATTTATGTGTGGAAGATGTGAGAAGGGTGCTGGAGGGATGGTAGAACAGGAGGAAAAGTTGTGCGATGAGGTGCCACCCCCCGGAATGTATGTATGGAATTTTGATATCTTTTTTCAAATAAAAGATATTAATTAAGAAAATAAATATGACGTCATCAGTAACATTTTTTTCAATAATTAAATTTTGACACACGAAATCAAAATTTTGACACATAGAATTTGTTTATAATGTTGTTTGGCATTAGATAATTTTTATCCTTTCTCGTCTCAAATCTGAGAATCCCGAGAGGAGTTTGTAAAATTCTTTTGTATTTCTTTATAATTTGGTGACGTATGTACGTACTTATACGTACAAGTACGCTATCGTCTGCACTGCTGATGGAATGGGTTCATTAGAAGGTACAGCTTACAAAAATAAACAAAAAATGACACAAATCAATTCAACACGTTTTAAAGTGTAATCCAAACGCATACGCTTATACGTAAGTTCTTAATATCAGTTATTTTACAAACAATGATTTCGATAATCTCATGAGTGAAAAAAATATGTCCAATTGCTATGCGCAAATCAAGGGATATGTCTATTTAACTGGACAAACGTTTTGAGACAAAGAAACTTTTTAAAATGGTTATTTACGATGAATTGGCACTTTGATTTTAGACTTTTTTTTGGCTCCGTAACCGCGCTGTTGTGAACTTTTTACCCTGTGAAATGGGATGCGCTTATGCAAGCTGCTGCTGGTGTAAAAGGAGATATGGCCAGGCCGGCCATAATGCGGGCTCCATAGACGACAACCGAATAAAGCCGTACTAAGTTTGCGTGAAGAGTCCACTGAATCGAGTGCCCTATTTTTCACCGTTGTAGGCGGACTGTGAGTCCGGAAGACTATATCTACTGCGACATCGGAACGACGAACTGAACTATAATTGAAAAAACAACAACCAAAACACGTAATTAGGGATACTACACTCCTCCCTTTTAGTTTCAAATACTGCAAGTAAACTTGCGTCATCCCCTGGCAAGATGGCAGTCTGGAACCCCGGTCTGGAACATGTCCTTAGATGACCTTTGACCGTTGTCCTATGCCCTCTTAGACATCATCCACATTTGACGGAACGCCTATTGGCACCTTAACCCCAAGTTCTTGTTTAAATCGGACTTAAACTTTTCAAAGGAGACGCAAAAAACGAAAACATAACCAAACCTAACCAAACTGGAAACACACATACAACATACACATACGGACATTCGCACCCTCGCAATATCCCGCCTCTGCTTTTCAGCCAGGGGGATAAAAATGCAACAAATTAGTATTTTGCCAAGATGAACAACTTGAGCAAAAGTTACAGTATGTATAAACCTTCCTTGCACAGTCTCCATGCGAAATTATTCGAATTCGCACTCTTAATTTATTGGTGAAGTTCAATCTGATAAAGAAGCGATTCATGGGTTTAGCTTTGATCTCTGATATGTCGCCCCCAGCTTCCAGTATAGTGTTTACATCGTAAAAGATGGCGCTATAAGTATAGTAGTGGTTAGAACTAGGCTAGAACAGGGCCATGAGTTAGAAAATTCCAGGCAGTTTGGCTCTAAACAGTATATTGCGTTCACTCACTTACTAGCATCAAAGGCGGTGTGGCCAATAATTCCATTATGTGTTTCAAGAATCTTCCATCCTATACCTTTGTACACATCTTAATGGACATAAAACTATGCACCAGAGACGGGGGAACATTAGTTTTGAGACCATGACATGAGTTTTAAAAGACCACGACATGAGTTTTAATGGGAGGCTACTGATTGGTTGAAGTAGTTTAGTGGAATTTCCATTTCAATCTTGGGGTGTCCATTCTATTTGGGGTTTGGTCCTGTCACACTCACGTTTTGATTTTTTTTTAGTAGTTATTGGTTACGTTTCTTTGGTGGTTCCCGGTTCCACTTTTTGTGGTTCCCGGTGTCTAGTGGTTCCATCTCTTTGGTGGTTCCCGATGTATGTTGGTTCTATTTCTTTAGTGGTTCCTGGTGTCTACCAATTCTATTTTTTGTTTTTTCATGGTGTCTACTTGTTCATTATTTGATGTTTCTGGTATTATGTTGGTAATTCCCCTAAGTGGTGTTTACTTGTTTCACTTTTCAGATCCCACAGGACCTTAGTTGTCTTTCATTAATGTTATAGGAACTAGTTTGGGTTCAAGTCAGATTCTGAAACAAAATAATGATAATATTGGATGATTTTTATCGCAGGATACAAGAATTTATCGGTCTCGCTATGAGTTTTTGGAAAATATTGCACTCGTCGCTCCGCGACTCGTACAATATTTTCAAACCTCATAGCTCAACCTATAAATTCTTGTATCCTACTCAAATCATCCAATATTATATCAAATTCAGACGTCATTATTAACAAACACGAAATCTTGACGAAAAACTCTGAAAATTGTTTAAATGTTATCAAGCTATATTTTCTTACCAAAACTGTCGGATTTGGAGAATCACTCCTCCACTGGTATAAAAATCAATTAGAAGGTTTGTAACTATAAATGTAGAATAACAGACGAAGACGAGATTGTATTGGCCATGAGGACATCCACGAAGAGAGACCAAAGCACACGTGCGAGATTTGTGCCCCGAACCGTAACTATTTGAAATATCTCATAGGACAGTTATTCACTATTTTCGCTGTTTTTGATATTTTCCTGCAAATCTCCAACTCTAAAAATATAATCTATATAACAGGTCACGTCTATGTATCTGTCTGTCTGTCCACCCTTTTTCCTGGAGGTCGGGGTTCGTACGCTAACTGGCGAGATTAGCGGATACGTGACCCACAAGCCGGGTATTCCTGAAAACGTTTTCAATGAAGGTTTTTTAAAAAGCCGGTATTGTGATAGGTCGACGAACCAGCTCGTTCCCATAGACCTTCTCGAACCATCCTCATGTGTTGAGTTAGGTGAGTACTTGGCTTGTTAATTGTTGATTTGCCTGGCCGTAAACCTGCCTTGTTCTGGTATGAGGTGTTTCGTCTATCCTAGGGCAATAAGATTGCTAAGGAGACGTTCAAGAGCTTGTAGGTATATCTTAGGAGTGATAATTGGGTCTTACTCTTGGGTTGGATGGATTCTTTCCCGGCTTTAGTAGTGCCATACATTGTGCTTTCCTCCAGATCCTTGGGAACCTGTGTGAGAAATAGGCAGCAATTGGTAGAGCTCAAGAAGCCATTCCCCTTTGCTACTGGGCCGAAGATTTTTTAGCTGCGCTCAGTTGATAAATGTTGTCAAGGCCTACTAGCTTTTCCTGGTGAAGTTTAGCAATACCGGATTCGAATTCTCCATGTTTGAAGGGCGGATGAAACCAGGGTCGCCACTAAACCTCTTAGGTCTAGTTTGATCTTCTTGGGCTTCTTGCTGCACTTGCCATTTAAAAGCAGTTAGGGGGGCACTTGGTTGGGTGTTATTTGCTGCTGTGGAGGTTCTGGTTGGATCCCCTCGGGCTTTCGGATGTAGACCAATGCTTTCTTGCCTGTTTATGGTCATATCGGGTGGATTCATTAAAGTATGCCAGGGTGTTTGATCTTTCCTGGGAGATCCTCTCCGAACTTCCTCAGCTTTAGCAGTTGTTTCATTCATTCCATCAAACATCAGCCGAAAAGGGATCAGCTTCAAACATGGTGATATCTTGATATCTCTCTAGCACTTTTCCTTGGAAAGGCCTGGTATATATTCCGTCAAATCCTACAGCCTCTGGGTATGAATCCTCCGGCTCTTGTTCACTAGTTGGCAAATTTGTCATAGTTTAATGGGGTTTGGAGCATCCTCTTCAAGTTCTGATCCAGGTCATCAGTGAATCCTTGCCAGGCTGCTTTCCTGTAGTTAAAGCGACGCTTAAAGGCACTTTTTTGGTCTTACTGAACAGCGTGACTTGGATAACGTTGGTCGATGTTGCCAGTTAATGGAACAGTTTGATCGAGAACAATCTTGGGCATTTCTATAATGACCTGGATATAAGGTTACTACAATATGCTGATGAGACAACAGTTATTTAGATGGTACAGAAAACCGCTTAATCATACCTCAGTATTTGGGAACTCATCTTATAATATTCTGTTTGAAATTAATGTCGAAAAACAAAGGCTGTTTGGATTGGCTCAAAGAAAGGTTGTGACGAGGTTTATGTAAAGAAGTATAAATTATGTGGGTGGGTTGTGAAAACACCTTTAGTTATCTTTGGGTTACCTTTGTACAAAAAACGGGTGTTATTGTGAATATAAACTATGTCACCACAATGCAAGGCATTACAAAACAAATTCACCACTGGTCAAGAGGTTCCTGACAGTACTAGGTAGAATTGTTTTGGTCAAATCTCTTTATGTTGCCACACCAGTGAATCATCTGATCTGTCGCTTCCTACCCCAAATAACGATATGGTTAAGGAGATTAATACAAAGTTTTATTAATTTTGTTGGGGTAGTAAAGTAGAAGTTAGTGCAACAATTGGCCGGCCTTCTGTTACTAAGGGTAGTGCAAGTATGATTCAATTTGAAACCTTTTGCCCAAAGCACTTAAGATTACCTGGATTCGTAAATTGTTTAAATACAGCAGTGAGAATAAGATGTTTAATTTGTTTAGAGGAGTACACCTACCTGTAATTTTGACTATTCCTTTGATGTATACTGGAATCAAGATTAAAAGGAATGTATAACACTTTATGGAAAAGTGTGTTTTTATAGCATGGAAGATTTCTCAATATTGCTTTGTACCACGGAATAGAAATGAGGGTTTTAAGTTCAGTATTTGCATCATGCCAAAATTAAGGTGGGTAACACGTCTGGCCTGATAAAGATTGTTATAAACATGGTTTTCTATATATCAATGATTTGTTAACCCTTGATGGTGATTTTTATATGTAAATGGGATATGAAAATTTAATCTTTTTTAGAACCAATTTTTACTCTTTATGGCATAAAAAAGGCGATGAAAAACCATTTGCCCCTCATCTTTTAAATACAGAAACAAAAATTCTTCTGCAATGCCATTCGGGGGTATTTGTCAAAACCATTCTTAAGGATGCAAAAGGGTGTATACGTTTCTATAAATTTTTAACAGAAAAGAAGGTTCAATATAAGTGTATTGAGAAATGGAACCTCTGCTTTTGCACCACAATTTCTGAATAGATGGCTTAAGATGTGTTATTACAATTGGAAGTGTGTACTTATGACGGGTAAAACTGCGTGGTTCCAGTTTCGGCTCCTAAACGGATTTTGGTGATACAAATACTATCTTAGTTAAAATTGGGAAGGAAAGTAAATAACCCTTTGTGCCACCCTTTTGTGGTGGGGATGACGAGAGTATAATCCATTTGTTTTGGGACTGTAGATTACCTCAGAAAGTTTGGAATGTTTTCATCATTGGGTTCAGTTATTAGGTTAAAATAGATGTCCAATATTGTTCTTGAGTAAGGAGCTGGTATTGTTTGGTAATTAAACTTACAAAGACTATGTATTCAATAATATCCTTCTGGTCATAAAATTCTGTATTTAGAAAGTAAGATTAGGTGAGAGACCTTCTTTTAGATATATTAGGACAACTGATCTGATCAATATGTACCACAAAGAAAAGTGTTTATGTTTTAACACAATTTTAACCACACACTTTCAATACCAGGTGGCATAACTGGAAATACTTATTGAAGAAAATGTCTGAATGTAATTTTCCAAACTGCTGTGTGTTTTTTCTAACATGTTCAACCCATTATTAACATTGTTAAACATTGCCTGGACTGTGGATGGAAAAGATAATAAAATAAAATGTGAATGAAAAAAAACAAGAGAACAATCTTGCTACAAGGTTAGAGATGTTTTACTAACCAATGCTAGATCGCGGTTGTAACCTCTCTTCCAACGGGCGCTTAGAATGCTGCGGCCGTTAGAGTCGTGAAGGAGTAAGTAGATGTTGGACTGTCTATAAATTCTTGGACAGTGTCCGTGGTGTCATTGTAGGCCCCCATTGGGTAATATGGCTGTTGAAAGTCACAAGTGAGGCCTGAGGTTTGGTGGAAATTCCCCCAGGCCGGGTGAGGGGCTGAGTCTACTGAATGGAGGTTTGTAGACGGATTTTACTATGACAGAGCTATGGGGAGGACTTCGGATTTGTTGTCATCAGACATTGAGTTGCTTCTACTACGGTGCCTGTCCCTCCAAATGCACTTCCCATATTGTCGATGTGTCTCTCGGTGGCAAGGATCATTCCCGGTATGTGGGCGATGGCTATCGGTTCCTCTATGTGTTTCCTGCAGACATAGAAATTCGCGTTTGGAGCATTGTTCACAAACTCAGCATGATGGTTACTTTTTGCATGCGAAAAAACCCTCCACATTCACTGACGCTTTAGTCAAGGCAGCATTAGAAAAGGCCTGCACTGAGATCTAGTCATGAGAGGTTATACTTCAGAAATGATGTTAAGGAAACAGTGTTTGTGTTGTAGAGATTAACACATGGTCCGGCATTAATGCGGATTTGATAGCCTCGTGTATAGAGCCCTAATCTTATTGTATAAAAGATACTTCAAGAGACACTGCGATTTCCAGCGAACGAGGGATGAGATAATAACATATTGAGATGTTTCAGAGACATCATTGTGGCATACTGCTAGAAAATATAAACAAAACAATTGATGAATTTGACCAATAATAGGAATAGGATTTCAACGGTACTCCTTTTTTTGATAACGATAAACTATTAATGACTTAATACATGTGATTTGGACAAGGCTTGGTGGCCCAGTTGGTGGCGCTATACCTCAACAATTGTTTCTATGGCTCAGACGATTGGCGGCAGACTCTTTCAATTTATAGCAAACACATCAAAACGAAACAAACATCACTTTGACAGTTGTACTCTGCAGCTCCTCGAAACAATAGAGGTCAAACGCAGAGGTTAGTGATACAAGTATAAATCAAAGGAAGATGTTGAAGGTATTTGTTTACATTTTCAAGGATGCTGAACAAAGATTATTTTGTCCAAACCTCTGGGAAATGTGGGGAAACTCTCGATAGAGCCGTTTTCAAAATGGCCGCCAAAATTCCAGAAATGGATTATAATTGAGCTAGAAACGGGATCTGAGAATTACAAATGAAAAATCAATTTTGGGATTTATGAATCTGTTTCTCTATTATGTAATGATATTTTTTTAAAACAAAAAAAAATAATTAGGAGTTATGATGTACCTTTAGAGGGCGATCTTTCAAATGGCCGCAAATTTCAGAAATTGCATATTAAGGCGAAAAAACAGGCCATATAAGAGTCCAAATGAAATCAATTTCGGTGTTTCTTAATGCTAGTTATTGATATAGCTATTTCAATGATGAGAAATTATGTAAGTACCCGGGAGGGCGCTTTTCAAACAGGCTGCCAAAATTCTGTATTAATAGCCTTTTTGGGACGTATCAATTATTATTAATGGTTACCAATTATAAATCCAATTGAAGATGTGTGAAGTATTGTGTACATTTTCAAGAATGTGAACGAGATTATTTGGTTCAACCTCTGGGAAATGTGGGGGACTCTCGCTAGAGGGCTTTTTCAAAAGGGCTGCCAAACTGCCAGACAATTAAATATTAAAACAAAACAGCCAGCTTAAGAGTCCAAATGAAATCCAATTTCGGTTGTTTCTTAATGCTAATTATTGTGTCATGCTATTCCAAATATTAGAATTTATGTAATTACCCTTAGAGGGGCGCTTTTTCAAAAGGGCTGCCAAAAGGCCATATAATAGTTGTTGTAGTAGTAGTAGTTCGTAGTAAATCTTATTTATTCAGGGTTACTCGGTTAAGTTACTACAAAAAAACTGGTCTCCCATGCAGACCCTGACGAATACCTAAAAAATATACAAAAGCCATGTAAAATACAAAATAAACATTGGAATAATAATTCAAAATCAATAAGAGGACCAAAATATAACAGAACATTCACTCTAGAACATGAGATTGAAAGTATTATGTTTCATAGGAAAATAAATTACACCTTACATCAGTCGGAGGCTGTTCCAAGTTGTACTCCCTCTAAAAATAAGTGCACGCTTGCCTGGGAGTATGTTAAATGATGGAATTACAAGAGCAAGGTTGGAAGATTGGATACGGGTTTTTTGGAATGAACACCAGAAGAAATATAAATAAACTGAGATGAAAGATAAGATGGGGCATAAATTTTTGAAGACATTTGCAAAAACCAAAAGAAGCTGAATTGTGCCATCTTTTTGTCCAGTTTTATCACATGTTTAAGAGTCATCAAGCAGTAATTGAGGTTCTATATCAGCAGATTAAAAAGAACACGAAGCAAGCTTGTTTTGCAGAAGAATTTTAAGAGATTTGCATATTCAATTTTGCAGGTAGACCAAACTGGACGGCCAATAGTCAAAATATGGAAAAATAAAGCATTTGGCTAAATATTAAGGTGTTGAAGGAAGATAAAAACTAACTCTACGAATAACACCAATTCGTTTTGAAATAATTGATGTGATATATAATCAACTGGTCACACCAAGATAAAAGTGAGTCAAAGACAAACCGAAGTACTGAATTTGTCAACTCTTTCTATATCTGCATTATTCATACATCAGATTAATATCACTAAATTATTAACGCATTTTTTTTGTCCAAAGATCATTGAATTGGTTTTCTTTATGTTCAAAGTCAGTTTGTTGTTTCAAACCACCTGGCATCTTAGACAACATTATCATTCATATCCAACGAGAGTCGTGGGATCTGATTGCAGTAAAGAGTATGTAGTGTCATCAGCATACTAACGCCGTACAATGATTACTTTCAGGAAGAGAGAGTTACATAAATAATAAATAATAATGGCCCTAAAATTGATACCTGTGGAATTCCATATCAATATTTGTAATATCAGAAAATAAATGATACACACTGATTGTGTTATTCTACCACAAAGATATGAAAGAAAACCAAGGCAAAGAATTCCAGTGATAATACCCATAACTTGAAAGTTTAGAGTAGAAGGAAGATTATTATTGAACAGCATCAAAGGCTTTTTTGAGGTCAATGATAGTGCACGGTAGCTTTGCTTATCTGTTGTTTTAAATATGATCAGAACATTCAAGAAGGTTGTTGTTGTAGAATGATTGTTTTCTAAAAACCCAGACTGGCCCATGAATTTTAAGAGCCATTAACAGTTAACATAATGTTACAATGATTTGAACACTACTGGTTCAATAATTTGGAAATAATTGGAAGCACAGATATAGGCCTATAATTATTAACATCAACTCTTGTCACGCATCCGTGAAGATTGAGTGATTTTGGCCTGCTTTCCATGCAGATGGAAGTTGATGTGAGAAGAGAGAGGATTACAATAAATGCCCTGAGTTACAAACAATGGAGCAGCAAGTTTAAAAAAGCTTAATGTTTTAATTATCAAGGCCTGTTGTAGACTTATTATTATTCATTTTACTATTTCAGTTAACAGGAGTAAAGAATCAAATTCAAAATGAGAAGTGGTAGTTTTATCAAGAGTTAATTGTTATGATTATTAAACTACTAGCAAGATTTTTGCCGATTGAAGTGAAAAAATCATTAAGTGATCAGCTGTTCTTTATCATTTTTGTAAGTCCGTTGTTAGATTTTAAACTGACTGAGTAGTAGAAGATTACTAGTGGGATGAGCTTTTTAATGGTTTGCCATAACTGTTAGAGTTATTAACATTATCTTGATAGCGTTATTACAGTATGTCTTTTCAAATATTATTCATGTTATCTAATTTGTTCCTTAAAGTTTTGGCTGACTTCCAGTCATCAGGATCATAGTTTTGTGAGCCTTTTTATAGTAGTAGTCACTTTCCTTAGTTAATTTGATTGAAACTTTATTAATCCTTCAGGAAGTTGAGAAAACCGTTAATAGTTGTATCTTTAATAGGTGCGTGATATACACACATGTTAAAATAGATTAAATCTTGCCAAAACTAAGTGCATCATTTAATCATACAATTAACTCAAGTCACCCATTTCAGCTTCTTTAAGGAATTAATAAACTTTTATGCTCATTAAAATCTTAAAGGAACGATATTTGATTACGTTTAGGTGGTACTTTTACTTTCTTGTTTTTACGCATTAGGTAAATTAAGTGAGTGATACTAAGTCCAAAACTGTGAACACCTGATGATGCAAATACGATCAGGATTAGAAACAAAAGCAAGATCGATTTAGTTTTAGATTTTTCAGTTATTCTGTAAAATCATTAATTAATGCTGCATATTACTATGCCTAGCAATATTATTGATTTCCTAAAATTACAAGGGCTTGTTTATTAAGTATTAACTCGCCAAGGATTATAAACATCATCATCTACACGCATTAGTACATTCTTGGAATAAAGAGACGAGTCTATTTCACGTATCTGCGGTTTGAGTCCCAGGAGTTGTAAACAGTTGCCATTAGAATAGGCTTTGTGTGAGGCAATTAAGCTCAATCCACATAGCCTCAACCATATCATCATCAAAATCCGAACATTTGTTTATAAGAAATCACATTTTTAAATGTAAAACACCAAACCACCATGTTCCATATGTTTCTATTCAAGCCTACACAATTATACCAATCAATGTGTATAAAGTAATCATTAAATTCCATCATTTAACCCATGTTTCGTAATAGCAAAATATATCAATCTCATTATGGTAAAGACGAAACAATTTAACATGGGTCTAATTTATTAGAAGCTATGAATATTAAGATGAGCAAATCTTAAACCTTCCCACAAAAACAAGTTGGGTCATATAAAGTTAATCAACAATAAGTACATTCAAGCAAGCAGGGTTTTAAAATTGATTGGACCACCAGGAAATTGAGGCTATGAATCATTCATATTAACACATTGCGCATGGAAAATCTAGGAGTACAATTAACACACGATACAAATTTACAAGAAGGACGGATTTATGCATACAAAAAAACATTACGAGAACTTTGAGATAGTATGTGATTTGCCCATAAACCATTGTTTTTAAATTAGAGTAGGTTTAGGAAGACAAGTTGTATTTTGAACACATACATTGTATTTCCTTGTTAATCGCACAGTTTGGATGGATGCAAAAAAAAAAATCCTTGTTGAATTAGTGGGGAGATGTGTCTGTGATCTTTAATTCCCTTGCCAAGAAAAACAGTTAAGATCAATAAATGGTCGTCACAGAAGGAAAGCTCATTGAGGAAATGTCCTATAGGAAACGGAAATTACACCAGTAGTTGTGAGCCATATAACATAGTTACACAATTACATTGATAAAGGATATAAAGAACATGATGCAAACACTGGATGTTGTGGCCTGGTTTAAGTTTACAAGTACCCAGATACCACCAACATGTTATCATTAGCCATTTTTCAACTGAAAGGGTAAATGAGATGCAATTTGACAGATTTTAAAACATTACAATTGGGTGAAATCCCAAGTGTACATTTTATACATGATGATACTATTCCTACATGATTTTTATCCACAGTATCCCTTAAAAAAGGAAATGAAGTTCAGGGCACAAGGTTGTATACCAATTTGTTCAGATGAAGGGTCATCACGTGCTATATGTGTGCTATCTATATACATTATGATGTAAGTCCAATCTGAAAGAGGCCACACTGTTGAAAGAACGTGCATTAAATCCTTAATCCAACAGCTGTCCGCCAGAGTGGATATTCTGTCGCAGTCAGGGAAAGAAAGAAAACAGCATTCAATATTGGGGAAGTCTGAGTGATAATGTGACAAAAGTTTAAATTGGGGGCTGTTTCAATTATTATTCAAATTCAAATATAATTCAAGTGAAGATTTTAAAAGTTTTTTTTTATATTTTTCAAGGATGTGAACAAGATTGGTTTGGTCCAAACATCTGGGAAACGTAGATAACTCTCAAAATGTCGCAAAACAATTCCAGAAATGAAAAGTAAAAACAGCTATCTAAGAGTGTTAAAAAGTGGACATCAATTAATATTTCAATCAACATAAATCAAAGTGCAGATGTTTGAAAGTATTTGTTGATTTTTCAAGGATGCGGACAAGAGTTTGGTCCAACCTGGTGGAATCTCGATAGAGGGGCATTTTCAAAATGGCCGCCAAAAATCCAGAAAACCGCAATTAAAGCATATTAACAGCTATCTGAGAATCAAAATGAATCATTTTGGTGTGTTTCTTAATGTTATCTATGATAAATGCCCCTAGAGGGCGCTTTTTCAAAAGGGCTTGCCAAAATCCAGAAAATGAAATATTAAGATAAAAAAGCCATCTCGATTCTACAATGAAGCACATTTTGTGTGTCTTATGGAGTATTGTTTTCCGCTATTCTAGCAATTTTTTGAATGAATATGATAATGGCAACAAAATTCCTATAATAGCGTTTTTTGGGGGGGGGGGGCGGTATCAAGGCATTATTGACAATAGAAGTATAAATCAAGTGAAGCTGTGAAGGTATTCGTGTATATTTTCAAGGATGCTCAGATTTTTTAGGTCAGACCTACTGTAAAAATGTGCGGGAAATCTCACTAGAGGGTATTTTTCAAAAGGGCCACCAAAATTACAGAAATAAGGGGCGGATTTAGAGAGCACAGGGCGCCCATGGCGCGCGCCCAATTATTTTTGCAGACACGGGCGCCGGGTGCGCATAGAGCCCCGGGCACACTGTAGATATAAAAAATAACTTTTTTACCCACAGGGCGCCCTTAGATCTCTAAGAATGCGGGTAAAGGGCGTCAGGAGCCGTATAGATCTAGCTTTGTGGGGAGCCCAGCAGACACCAGTACGCCCCTATGCCCCCTCCCGCTTTTCAACATTTGGCGCCCCCTCTATTAAGAAATCCCTGGAATCCGTCACTGGGAAATGGCTAATTAAGTAAAATATAGACATCTAAGACGATACACAGATGCTATCAAGATTGAGGTATTTCTAATTATATTATTGTATATTTAGGAGTGTGCTATTTCGAAATGGCTGATAAAGTTTAATATAAATGTCTTCTCTCCATTTCAGAATTTAAAATATCATTAATTATTTTAAATATATAAATAATTTTTTTTTTTTTTTTTTTAATTTTTTAGTGTTTTTTATATATTTGATATTATATATCTATAGTATATAATAATGCCTCTTTCAGTGATTATTGCTAAAAATATTAATAATTTTATGTAGTACACAATCTACAGGCTACTAGATTTATATGACATTTGACAGCCATTTTGAAAACGCGCCTTAGGCAATTTATCATAAATCATTATGATTGAAATAGCGTTACAAAATAAATAGCATTAATAAACAACCCAAAATGATGTCATTTTTATTCTCAGATTCTCAGCTGTTAAATACTTCTAATATATGGTTTTCTGAAGTTTTGGCAGCCATTGGCAAAACGCCCTATGTACGAGATTCCCAAATTTCTCAGAGGTTCGACCAAACAAATCTTGTTCGCCTCATTGAAATAACAAACAAATACTTACCAACATCGCACTTGATTATTGTGATATAATTAATTGATATCATGTGTACATCTCTAGAATTAGCTGGTTTTTAGCTTAAAAGTCTGACTCAGAGATTTTGAAATATTATTTTTTTGTGTAATATTGAAAAATAGTCAACTAGCGAACTAAAGCTAGTAACTAATATGCCACAATTCCCGAAATTCTGGAGAATCGGATTTTTCGTTTTGAAGCAGTGACTAGTCCGGGGCTCCATAGACGATAACGGAATTAAAGAGTGAAACTAATGTGGTAAAGAGTCAACCGATATCGATTGCCCTATTCACATTTGTTCCCGGACTATGAGTACGCAGGACAAATGGTTACTTCTACACCGGAATAGAATGGGCGTTGTTTACATTACTAATACTCGTCAGTCTGCGCTCATCCTCCCTTTGAAGCCCAACCAACTTGGGATGTATCTTTTCCCATTGCGGCATTTCAACAGGTATGAACTTACGTTGAAGGAGCACATTGTATTGAATTCGGAATAAATTGATTCATGCTGTTCCGAAATGGATTCCTTGGTGCACGATTTGAGAGTCTGACTCTCTCGCATGATAATTAATATTAAATTGAAAAAAATAAAAAAAGTAAAAAAAATATTTCGAAAAATTTCAAAAATTATCGGACTTGGCACCCAAAGAGATAGCATTACGATTCGTTGGGCCAACGTAGGCAATGGTTGGCATTGGTCGCGGTTGGCAAGCAACGTAGTGCCAACGTTGGAACAACATCGACAGTGGTGGCATTAATTGGCATTTTTTACGGTCGGTAAGCCAACGTACGGCCAACGTTGGGAAAATGGCATGCAAGAAATTAGAAAGGGAAAGGTGGTGGACAAAAAAGACTTACGTTGGCCTGACGTTGGTAAAAAGACTAGACGTTGGCCCGACGTATACAAACCCATATCAAACTGACGTAGGGCCGACGGTGGGGTACGGTCCGCGCGGTTGCCGGTCGGCAGGCACCGTTGGACGCATTGGAAAACAAAAGTTTGTTACAAAATGTGGTAAAAAGTAAGTAAAGTGGTAATTTTATGGTCGGTAAGCCAACGTCGGGGCGGGCGAAATTGGGAACATAGTGGGGAACTGGTCGTTTTGTGGTCGGCAGGCCGTTGGGGCAATGTTGTCCCGCAGTCTTACTAATAGGCCTACTTAATAAAGGAAAATTAGAGACTATCAAAGTACAGGGCTTTTAGCAAAAATATGGTCTATGCTTAGCAACATTGGCGTAAAGATAAACATATGTCATTTGCAATGACTATACTTTTAATTTGGTGCACTAATTGTTTTCACCGCGATACGAGGATATTATAAGTTGGCCAATATGTTACCATGGCTTGATTTGTAGTCAGTTGATAGAAAATGGAATCATATTGCTAATGGATGGCCATAGACAGTACTGCCAGCAATGTGCCAGTGTAGAGTGTACAATAGAGGTTGTGGCTGCTCTCACCCCTATATTCTCATCACTTCACTCTACCCATGATTGTTTGGACAAGGGAAAATAAACCATGTGAGAGCCCCGTCTTCGGAGGGGACGTTAAGCCGTCGGTCCCATGTATGGACAGTCACATCCTACCTGCTTGGTAACAGCTAGGTCGAACAAGATAGGGTGTTTTAACCAATAGCTGGCCCTTATCCCATCCCGGTGCTGTTTGTGTCCTTGGGCAAGATACTTAGTCTCGATTGCCTCGTCGACCCAGGCGACCATTGGGGAGCTGTATGGGGGATGTTACAATCTAGGTGCTGATAGGAGCTGCGCTACGGTTGCGCCCTAGTTGAAGCGAAATGATTCTGATGATTTCCGAGTGACAGCGTAATAATTATCGGACCTGGAGCCTGGCAAGCTCAGGCCGTGCTGAGGGGATAAAACATCTTCCCCCGCATCTGTGACTATCTGAACTTTGGTCACAACGCCCCGGTTACCCTTCTAAGACACGTGTCGCGTCAAGTAGTAGTACGAGGATCCCTGAGCTTTTCGGGTTTTTTTCACATCTGTGGCGTAGGTAGCCCATTTGTATGAGTCATTGTCTTACTTAGTGTGTTCATATACTGTTGAAGTTTTTTACAATTGATATATCATATTTTGCCACTGGTATCAAGTAGGGCGAGTTGTCGATTGGTTAGTCATTAGCCTCCCAACACAAAGGTCTGTGGCTCGAATCCCGGTCAAGGTAAGGCGAGTTTCTGTTATAATATGTACCTAAACATAAGATAAGAACTATACTCCTGGTGTATTTAATGTGAAAAACCATAGGGAAAAGTTCTTTTTTCATTCAACAAACCCAATTAATTATTTATAACATATAGCGTTTTTCTATTGAGCATCCAGTATTTTACCGGCGAGATATTTCCCCGGTAAATCCTTATGATTAGATGGACAATATGGCATACATTTCAACATGATTGGGGGCATTTTTAAAAGTTTGACCCCTGTGTAAACTTAAATTGGCCCCTATTGAAAAAGTGATACCACAATTTGAGAGTAAGTACCTACCTAGCATTGATGTAGAGGGTCCATACCAACTACGCACAGGTGTCAAACCTTTTCGTATTGGGAGGTTAAACGAATTCCTTAAATAAGGCCCTTATGATATTCAGCTCCTGCTCTAAGTGTACGATAGGGAGAGAGGGCAATTTCTACTGGAGCGAGCATTCGGGGAAAATAGCCGACTTTAGTGACCCAAGTGAAATTTGCCGGGTAGAGATCCTTCACAGGGTCAATATTGCATGCATATTGGATTGACCCCGTTCCCGGGTATGACAGCACAGTTCTGTAATATTACGTTGTTAATTCACGATATTTCGCCCAAAATCTGACGTCCAGTTAAGCGAGATGGTTAGTTACTTCAGCACCGCCTTACGCTCTAGAACACAACGAGCACGGCGTATTCTATATGGCACTTACAGTTGTTTTGCTGCTCCATATAGGCCACATCAACCCGTGGGTTGTTGATCTAAATTGTAAGCAGCGCCGTTGATTCAGTGACCCAGCCAATTTCCGGTTTTCTTCTCTACTGCATGCGCACTGCATGGGAGCGGGTCTTTTTTCTATTGACTGATCCGGTAATGTTCTCGGGTTAAATCCTTCCAAAACAGTGGTTGCCAGAGAGAATCCTTCCCGGTAAAAGTATCAAATTACCAGAGAATGTCATTTTCTATTAACCGTTTTTATCCTTTACCGGTTGATATCGGAAAATATTGCTCAATAGAAAAAAACTATAAAAAATTAAAAAAAATCGTTTTATTATGGTTGGGAATAACATTGGCCCATGTTGGCCCGACATTGGCCCAACGTCGAAATCGACGCAGGTTCATCGTTTTGGGCCGACGGACCAAAATGACGGTTGGACGCGACGTATTTTCCGACGTTTGCCCAACTTCCGGGTGACTTTGGTCCAGTGGTGGCCCAACGTTTGTAATGCCTATCTGGGACATACTTATCGAAAAACGTGCCGCGATACTTTTTTGTGCCAATATCGATTTATGATATTAGCATGCGGTTAACATAACCCAGGTTATCTCGACACGGTGTTACCGCCCTTTATGTCCCCTGCCCTGGTTTACCAATCAGCACGCACCTCGTTTGTGACGTAGTATCTTTTGGCTATTGTTCTTTCTTACCCCCATAGTTCCGGTGTTAAAGGAATATAGTCCCCTTGGAGATATAGCCCGGGGGTTTGATGGTTCCTAGGGACAGGGTCCTTCGGACCCCTGTCTCTAGGAACAATAGCCCTAACCGAACTACAGAACGGACGGTCCTCCGGATCATGGCTTCTAGGGTCAATGATCTGCACCCTGTGGACCCCTGTTCCTAGGATAACGTCTTCTTGCTTTAAAGGAGGACCGTACACGAATAATATTATCAATTATCCGCTGTAAAATACTTATTGACCACATATCGAGTTGGTTTCATCGAAGAACAGAATTATATTAACCATAACATGAATTAAAAACCATCTAGTCTTACCATGTGCTATTTAAAATTCGCGCTATTGTATAACTTGTTATGCGATACGGTCGGCAAGTTTGCGTCACACATGCCATAGTAACTACACTTATGACAGCGTCACGTGTGAAGGTGAATACACTATTGTGCCGTCGGTATCGCATAACTCGTATACATATCCCATATACACTAGCGCGAAATTCATAGCGCATGGTCAGACAACATGTTTTTTATTCATTTTTAATGGTAGTATAATTTCCGTTTTTCCCATGAAACCATCGATATGTGTTCAATAATTATTTTTATAGCGTAATTGTATAAGTGGTTATTCTTAGTACGGTTCTCCTTAAGTGCCATGGCAATATCTTCACCCGCGTGGACCCCTCTCTCTAGAAACAATAGTCCTTACTTCAATATAAGTTTCTAGGTTTTTATATAGATTAACCGACTATAGTTTTCTATTGGACTATAGTTCCTTTTATACAAGCACACCATGAAAGTAACCATTGCCGCTTACTGTAGTCCCTGTATCTCACGGTATAGGTATGGATGAATACAGATGTTAATAGGAGTGTGATAAATGCCAAATGGTAACAAAACAAGCTGTCGTCAACCGCCCCTTCGTGTCTAGCGGTAAGGTCTTTCTGACTTACGATGTGAATGAACCGGGTTCGAGTCCTAGTAGAGTATTTTTTTTTTTTTATTTTAAATTGTTTTTTAAATTGAAACGTTTCCAATTTTAGTGTTTTGCGGAATTTGCGGCATGTTTGCGGATCACTAGCCCTAGTTCTGATGTCCCACCGGACAATATTACCTCTTTTCATTGTCCCTGAAGACCAAACATTTTTCAGGGTAAAATAAGTACTTTTTTTTTTTAAATTCGTTCGGTGCTACGATTTGTAACCCTCATTACCTCTTAGTAAATTTCAAGTAAGCATGTGCAATGACTTTATTAATTAACCCTAACGGCATTGAATCGCACAAATCTCCCAAAATGTACAGATGGTGGTGGCTATTTGTGGTGATTTTGGTTAGATTTTTAGCACATAAAGGGTGAATTTTTTTGTAAGATTGTGTGATTTAAGTAAAGTGAACCACGCACACATCCACACATGCGCTGCACACACATCATGCAAACCCCCACACGCACAAACCACCAACAAAACAACACACAGCCCTCCCATTACCACATACACACATAATACCCACAACACCTTCACACGGCACCCCCCACCCAACTCACACTCACACACACCCAATGCAAACCCAAGACACATGCCATTATAAATCACACACCACAAATAGAAAAAGGGAAG
This sequence comes from Ophioderma brevispina, assembly GCA_023653785.1. Taxonomy (NCBI): domain Eukaryota; kingdom Metazoa; phylum Echinodermata; class Ophiuroidea; order Amphilepidida; family Ophiodermatidae; genus Ophioderma; species Ophioderma brevispina. The sequence goes on from JAMKCH010000704.1 coordinate 49,796, forward strand.
GAAATAAGGAAACGCACAGTCTCGAGCATTCGCATAATGGCCCAAGTGAGTGGGGTTAGTTTAATTGATTAACTGTTCCAAAAGTTGTAGTCTTTTATCAATTTGGAACTTAATGGAATTTTTTCATTTACTTTGAAAATTTGGTCTAATATCTTCCTACACAATAAACCACGTCTTGTAATTGGTTGAATACCCAACGGTAACACCTACCCTATAATTTTAAGTAAGCAACATATTATTAGAATATTTAAATTCCCTGAATCTCATATAATAGTATGGCTTCAGTCACCTTTTAAACACTCAACGGTTATTTTTGTACGGAGTTAAGGTTGGCAGAATATTTATATACTATTTTAGTAATTTCATTATAAATAATCATTTTTTTTGGTAAAAGGGACGGGTCAAACACGGAACCTGAATCATGCATAGTACGGTCCTCTTGAAGTATTTTCACACACTTAAATGTGATGTCTCTTCTCCCAATTTCTGGATCATTTTATTATTTCTTTCACACTCCAGTTCCATTTCTGGGATTTATTTCTTTGTATTTAAGTGTTTAGTTTTTATCTCATTCCTAAATGGGTTTCCCTGCCTACTTCCCCCATGGTTGTTTTTGGTGGGTTTTTTGAGTCCATTTGATGTATGTTTTTTTATGGAAATAAATTCAATTGGAATGGAAATGGGGAATATTTTTTATAGAAATATATACTGCCTATTGTTTTCTATGCCATTTCGGGCACGCCCGTAATGTGTGTAGGCCTCTAATTAAATCATACGTTTATGTGAAGAAGTATACAAAAACTTCATTTTTAACACTAAACTTTTTTTAAAGAAGCTTCCTATCGAATGATTATGACATTGAGCGGCGCACTTGTTCTCATTGTGCCGTTTGGTGAAATTGGCATTCTGATTAAACTTCAATAACATAACCCTAAGTCATTATTTCGAATAGACTAAGGTGAAGCTAAGGTTCTATTAGTTGGTATTAGAACGATCCCGTTTACGGGAACGTTTCACGATTTTTCTTGCAAGACACTGCAAAGGAGATCCTGTCAGTGAAAGAAAATATTCCATTTTATTTTAACGGACTTCTGTGCGGCAATAGCAAATAATTCTCTTAATGCATCACGTTTAAACCGTTTTAAGTTTGGATAGTGCCGTTTGATAGAACTGTCCTTGGTCTATTTCTACATAACCTCCCAATATAATCAATCAATAAAATTAGTCTTTTTATTGGTTTTTTTGGGAAACCTCTCCGATCCTAAAAAATCTGTTTTCGTTATTTTTTTTTTTTGTTTATCTATTTCAATTAATGATCAAAAATAAATTCTTAAATAAAAATTAAATACAAATTAAATAGTGAACTTGGCCAACATTCCATTGTTTACTATTTTCTGGATGTATGAGGTTAAGTGTTTAATTCTGATGGGCCCATTGACTATGTGGTAGTAACACTTGTACACTCAACGGGTCGTTAATGAACACACTAAATCTTAAGTGTAAATGTTTAAAACACATAACCATATTTTGCAGATTCTGGTCCTTAATGTTTTACACGTGTTTGTGATTTTTTTAATAATGGCTTCCTATAATTCTTTATTCTGTGTCCTCCATAGGTATTATTATTCTTTTGTGTTTATTATCTTTCATAACGATTTTGTAGTACAGTAGCAGCTAGTATAAATTAAATTTTCTTCAACATTTCATGGGATGCAGGTAAATACCGATGCAATTCAGAGACCTAGATTGTAGGCCTATTCCAGAGAAGGGCCTACATCATAGTTTCAGCTTTCTCGAACCGTAAAATTATTAACAGTGTATGCCATTTGCTTCACAATACCTTAAATTACAAACCCTAAACGCCATTCTCCCAACACATGCAAGATTTCTATAATTTTGACCAAATTTCCTTTAAAAAAAATTCCAAATTTGAAAACAAACCGATGCATAAATTCCGTTTTTTCCCCTAACAAAAACATTTACTTTTAAGTTGAATGTATATATCAATTAATTTCACTATATAAATAACAATAAATTCACAAAAGAGTAAATACGAAACATAAACAAATTAAACAGGTAGTGTACCAATTTAAAGCCATTTTCTTATATACTTGGATGTCTGGAACAAGGCTGTATTAAATCGATTTAAGATTTTCTCAGAAGTCATCGACTCTATGTGGGCAGTAACATACTTGTTCAACGTGAAGTAATATGGGCACTATCCTATATGTTTAAAATGCTAAAACAAATAGATTTTAATTTATGATTATTTATGATGGTTTTTTTTATTAGTATTAAATTATTATTATTATTTATTAATTAAAATTTATTATTATTATTATTATAAGCATTACTATACTATAGTGGTTTAAGGGGAAATTCTGTTTTGTTTGCATCAAGTTGACGTGGAGGGAAATTGCGTTTCCACTTAACGTTACCTTTGTTTTTCGCTTTATTCCGTCAAAGTTATTGAAGAGTAATTATGCAAATGAGGTGGACTAACAAAGGATATGAATATAATTAATTAATAACAAAAAGAGCTCTTATAGCAATGAATGATTAATTTTTCGCCTTATTCCCACTCTTAGTATAATTAATTATTATTATATTTAGTATTATTTTACCTGTGTAAGCAGGTGTAGGGTAACGTGGCTATTGTTATTCACTAATAAGGACTTGTCCCTCAATACCAAATTGCACCCCTACAACTGAAATTTCCCATTTTAATTGATTTTTGCTTTTTTTTAGATTAATAACTCGGAAACTTTAGGCTGTAGTAGTAAAACTAAACCTTTTTTTTCTGAAAACCTTTGGTTAGACACAATGTTGGTGCACGTTTCAACATGATTGGGTTCAATTTAAAAGAATGTTTGACCCCTGTACAACTTTGTTTGGGCCCCTCTCCTTAAGGCCAATCATTTGAGCACTTAAGAATCGCGTTTCCGGGGTTCCGGTCAGGCTGTTCAAACAGATTTAATCACTCCAACCATTTGTACTTGAGATGTGTTACCAAATGTCTGCTATCTCCCAGGGTATATGTATTAGTATGTAGTAGGAGTAAGTATATAGTATGTAGTTGTAGAATAGGTAGTTGTATTGTAGTCATGTATAGTAGTATACTAGTAGTACAATATGTAAGTAGTAGTATGGCCTATGTTAAGTAGTATATGTAGTAGTAGTAGTATTATTTTGAGTGTGTAGTAGTAGTAGTGAGTAGTTCGTAGTATGTAGCAGTAGTATTTAGTAGTAGTATGTTACTAATAGTAGTAGTTAGGATCTCTGTACGTAATGTGGTAGTAGTAGCCGGGAGCCTAGTATAGTATGTCGTAGTATCATGGGTAGTAGTAGTAAATGTAATAAGTAGTAATTGTAGTATTAGTATATCAGTATAAGTAATTGGGGGGTATTTATTATGTAGTAGTCAGTATAATCATGACGTCGGAACCGGGGCGGACAGAACGTACAGGGTACGATTCCCAATAATTTTGTCCCTCGCCCTGGCGCCACTCCCCTCATTATTAAGAAAAAACAACGTTGAAGTCAGAAACTGATTTCGGTTTCCAGAAAACAGGTCAATAGAGACAAGTAAGCCATTACAAAAATTTGAAGAACTTTGCAATGACGTCCCTTGGTACTCATCCCACAATTCTTTATGAACTAACAGGTCTCTAATGCCTTTCATAACTCTAGTACGAAAGGGCACCCTATAGCTATCACCATAGAAAGTATATAATAATTGATCCCAGCTTCTTAAGAGTATACTTGCAGGAATAGGCCAGGAAATATAATGAAAATTTTTGGATGTAACTAGAAACTAATTGGCTATCAAGGTTTTTCTTCACATGCATTTCTTTGAAGTACCCCCCAAATGACATACTAAAAGTCCGAGAAAAATCACAGGGTTGCAGAAATATGTCTAATTTGCATAAATTCAAAATGGCCGCCCCAATTCTAAAGGACTTTTCCCATAACTCAGACTCAAGATCTCCGAGGGTCGTAGAGATTTAATGTTGGTGTCTATAACCCATGTTTTGCATGATATTGGGGTTCTACTAACGAACTCGAAAAGAATACTAATAGCAATATGAGATGAGTGGTTTAGACCTTACTTGCATAAATCCAATATGGCCTGTCATTTTGGTTTGATTTATTCCAATGAGTATAATGTTGAAATTGTTTCGGTGCCCATGGCTTATTTATCCAAAGAACTGATTATTTAAATGGTTGGCCATTTTAAAGACACAGGACTCCACTGTGAATCAGAGCTATTTTAAAATTTGTGGATTCAAAACTTCTTATCAATTTCAAAATAAAAAAAAAAAAATCTTACGACGTCTATAACATAAAATACACAATCGGAAGGAAAACAATCCGTTCTTCATTTTAAATCTTGGCTTTTCTTTTTCCTTGGTAGCCTCAAGGCTTCATTTGCCAAAAAGTAAAAGGAATTACTGAAATCTTTTCTGCACATCTCTGAATATGAAAGTTCTCGCTTTCAGCTGTCTAATAAAACCAAGGCTGTTAGGAAGTTTCCTGATATGAGCTGCTGCTATTCTTCCAGCCACGTCTAGTATACAGTGTAGTCCATGCATTGTTTCCGTTATCTGTTTTGTGAATTTTTTTTGTTTAGTAATTAAAAAAATAACAACTTTGAACCAAAGATAGTCACCCAAAATTCATAATTCCAAGTTATAGATGACTCGGAATTTGTTTCAGCCATAACACATTTATGCGCAGTATACATTGTCATATGATACTGGGGTAACAAAAATTCTATAAGTGTGCTTCGGATTTAAACTTAGTTATTTCATTCACACGTGATTAGTAAGGATAAGCATTGATTAAGATACAAAAAACAAACGATTTGTTTGAAAATTGAGTGCGCCCTCTCTCGGGAATCTGGTCATCCTTTAACTGATACCACAAATCTTTATTAGGTTGATTTTGGTGATTTATCAGGCCATTCCATCCATCCATTCACCATCCCTTCGAGGGTGTTGACTACTACTCTTGTCCCATTTTTTGGATAGGTTTGATGGAAGCAATGACTTTCTATCATTACTGATATGATACCAGGATAGGTAGACTACATTTTTTAATCATCAGGTTAAATCCCGAGATAGGTGTTTTTCAAGAAGATTACCTTTTTCATTTTGTTCATCTCCAACTATACATGGAAGACTGAATCAGCCAAAGACATTTTTGACGGACAGGACCACTTCTATTTCTAGCAAAATGCCACAATTAGTGAAACAATTATTTCTAACTTTACAAACTTAAATTGGTCAAATAGACGGTCCAATTTTCCCACAAATGATATAAAGTGATTTTTTTTCTTGTCAATTGTTGAACATTTCAACAGTTTTTTTTCATCGCTTTAGGTAAATATATATCAGCCAAATAATAACCACCAGAGGTATTTGTTAAAGTGGATATATGTTTTTGAATCACTGAAATGCAAACATTCCTCAACATGTTACCACTGATTGTTAAACACCCTTAAACAGATTGCTGCTGAGTTGACCTGGTATCTCTCCATGTTTTTCGATCAGTGATTATCCTGAACCAAACCATAACCCTCCCACCGTTATAGATACCCCAACATTGTTAAAAAACTATCGGTATGGCTGAAATTGGAACCGAGATATATAAGTACCAAGCCTAAGGACCTTTAAACCGTTATGTTTTTTTTTCTTAAATATTGCACACTAAGGAACCAACCATATGCTCAGGATTTTAGCATATGTCGCAACTATTTTGTACTTTTTAATGTCACATTAATACATATTTAAAGAATTTATTTAAAAAGCTATGGAGAAGTGGGGTATGTTTCACTCCCTCGAGGTTTTTTTCTCCTGGTGCAAAAAGGTGTGAATTGTGTCGCAAATATTTTTAGGTATTTTTTTATCTTTTGAGCACTTTTATTGAAAAAATCGGAACGCAGCGACCTTACCCATCAGTTAAGGGTAAGCCGCTAAAGTTGAGGGGATGGTGAAACCTCCTATACTTTACTATTAATTGTTTACACACCATATTTGCTTCTTAAAACAAAAGTTTCATGGTGCATACAAACTTCATTTTTATCTTAGTTTATGTTACTTTAGGGTATATTTGAGCCCAAAAATTCAAATTTTCCTCACCCTTTTGTACACAAAACTGATTTTCAACAACTTTCACCAAATTTTGCAAGGGGGCCGTGCATTAATGATGTCCATAGAAGCAAGAGGCTGGGAATTTTGGTACACTGGATAGATATACCCATAGCCTATTCCACTGATGCACAAAACCAAGTTCAAAGGGGGTTCTATGAAAAATTATGGAGTTCAATCAACCCCCATCCCCCGCTGTTTGACATGTACCAGAAAACCCGATTAGACTAAGGTTAGCCAATACCGTATTATTGATAACTTTGCTATATGTAGGTTAGAATTAAAGGGCCATGGTCCGATTACTAATATGCCCCGTCCCCCAAACCCCATATTTTACCGCAGAAGTGGTCAAAATTGGTAGATAGAAAAATACTGTTTTTTATCAATTACGCTGTGAAATCTTAGGGCTAAAGGATATTTTGGGGTTTTGATGTTAATGAGTCAATATTGATTATACACAGACTCCATGGGATTACAAATCACATTTTCATATCACACATCAAAATGGCTGAAGCAGGAGATGATTCTCATGGATAAGACTGGTATATATGGACAATATATTGTTTTATTGTTTATGTTTTTCTTCCACTATTTGGTGCCCTAATATTGCAAGGTTAAAATTGCCACAAATCTTAGGACGTATCATTCTTGTCACAATTATTACCCTTGGCTTGACTTGTCTTGTCCCTTTTGGATTTATGCTAAGTAAGGGAAGAATGTTCTCATTCATTCCCATTATATACATTGCACATGCAATAATTGATCACAGAATTGGTGTATAGAACAATATTGACTTCCATTTGTGACCAGATTTCAGATGTGGACAAAATCTATCAAAATGGCGGCCATTAATTTTGGATTTATTCAATTAAGAGGCCTGAACGCAACATCCTATGCTATTAGTAATGCCATAATTGTGTTCACAGACCTTGAAAACAGATGGGTATCGATACCAGAATTATTCTGACTACGAGTCTAGAACTCAAGATTAACAAAATCTATCAACTGGGGGCCATTTTGAATTTATAAGGCCAATTAGGCATATTTCTGGCAACCGATTCCTCTTACTTTTAGTATATCATTTAGTCCCTTAAGCAAAATACATTGTGCCAAAAAACCTTTGTATAGCCACTTTGTTCCGGGTCAAACCTCAATTTTCCTGGACCACAGAAGTATATTAAGATGGCTCCTCCAAATGCAATGACACGACTGAGCGGCGTTTAACACACAACTGCTTCTATTCAGACGTGACGCCCTATCATTGCCTATATATACTGGTCGTCCAGTGACGTGAAGAACTGACAGCCGCCCTTGAAAAACCAAAATGTTGACATCTAATAGGCAAAGCACCCTCGATGGGATGTGCGCCCCTTGAGAAACATTGTGGGAAGTAACGAGTACTGCTATCATGGCACCCCCTGTACTTCAATACTATTCATCCAATGCCAAGGAATAAATTGATGCCAGCCCCTTTGAAGCGCACAGAGCAATTTTTTGCAATGATACGAACGCAAAAAGCAACACTCCACTGCTGAAGGCTACACTTTACGCCACCATGGAACACATTGTCACAGGTGATACACTAAACGAGTAAAGGATTTTATGCCGCCCACTAGAAGCAAATTTGCATTGGTCGATGATACCCTAAGTTCTCTTCTGTTAGCAAGGATGTCAGGGGGACTTTCTTCACATATGAAAATGGATATGGGTGTAAGGCTGACGCGCAGAAATAGGGGTCTTTGCCAAATTTTTTCAGGAGAGGCAGACGAAAAATATAGAAAGGACAAAAAAAAATGGGGTCTTTGGGTGAAATTTTAGCAAAATTTTCTAAAAAGTAGGGGTCTGTGGGTTGGGATTTTTCAAATATCCCC
>JAMKCH010000705.1:0-61044 GCA_023653785.1 Ophioderma brevispina
CGTCCACTGTATCTCTTGCGCACTTTTTGGGAAACCCTGTACTCATACAGTTGCAATCTGGTGTGCTTTCTCTTTTTTGTCTTAACAGCTATGCCACGAAACAAGGCAGTGCGACTTTTGTGTTCGTATGAACAATGCCCTTTTTTTACACTACATCTTACTATCTTTGTACCCTTTCTTTCCACGATTAATATATCCCTCTAACCAATTAAACTTGGTCTTGCCGCGGGCCCAAGCTACACCCGCTTACTCAAGTTTTGTGAGCGTCTGACCCAGACCACCGAGAAAAAAGGCGGACGGACAAGACGACAGACAGGCACACAGACAGATGTGGCCTATTATAATATAGATTTCTGAGATACCACAACCTCAGCACTACTTAAAAGTCAAAACATTTCTCAGGACTCCACACTCTCCACGAAGAGTTCACATAATTAAACATTGCTATATTTAAACATTTTTTGAACATTCCACATGTAAACACTGAAAGTATGTCAATGAATATTAAATTTTAACTTTTTGTGAAAATATCCCAATAGGTTATAAAAATTGTTTGCTAAGGGTTTTTGTACCCCATCGGAAAGGATAAAGTTGAGAAATATTTCTTTGGTCCAAAAATTGTGAAATTTCTATTTTCCTATCGGAGCAAATAGGAAATTCAGCCTATGTTTTATATTGAAATATAAGCATATTAAAACACCTGTTATTTTCACTTTAAAACATTTCTGTACCAAAATATGAGGTAAGAAATCTTTTGCGTGCTAATCTATATGAAATCATACATATGACACCTCACATTGATGCTTCAAAACTTCGTTGCACCTTAATGCAAGGTTTGCTCTGCTATAGTTATAGTTCGTGTTTTAACTTGTAATGCAATTGAAGAAGATGACTTAAAGAATTTGAAGGATTTAGATGCAAAAAAAGTATCAATCCCCCCCCCAAATTTATATATACAGCACAATAACGTGCCAATTATAAAGAAAATAATGAGAAGATATGTGCTACTGACAAAAACTTTAGGGCTGGTATTCTGAAAGGGAGTCTAACTTTAGACCCAGGTTTAAAATCAGGGTTAGTCCTACATGAGTGAACCTTTTTCCTTCCAACATACTCTAAAAATGTGCTGTAATGGCTCAGAAATTTCTTCATGGCCATCCATGAGGAATATTCGGTCACCCGTTACGTAACTTTCACAGTATTTTGAAAGGAAAAAGTCCACCAATGTAGGACTAACCTGGTTTAAACACAACAGGTCTAAAGTTAGACTCCCTTTTGGAATACCAGCCAAAGAGTTGAACTGGAATACTGAAAATTAATTTAAAACATGTTGGGTGGTCTCCCCAAGAAAATGATGCATATCTTTTTTTGAATTAAACCCTTGATTTACATCAATTCTGCAAGTTTGAATCTGCTATAATTAAAGGTGCAATGAGAGATTTTGAGGCACTCAAATATTGTGTCATAATAGCAATTCTATAGATTAGACACTCATTAGATTTACCTTGTATTTGGCTACAGAAATGTCTTAAAAGAGAGAAAAAGGTGATTTTGATTTGCTTATATTTCAATGTACTGAATTTTGTATTTGCTCCCATACAAAATTAGAAATTTCACAATTATTGAACCAAAGAAAACATTTTCTTAGCTTAATCCTTCCAGATGGTGATATTTTTGATGGATAGCTTTACATCAGGGAAAAAAATAAGTACTTTTGTTTTTTTTAGGGACACCTGATATGTGAAATCTCTCGCTGCACCTTTAATTGGTTGATTGATAGTCTATAGACCGTATTCAATATGACGTCAGCCACCAGACATGTTGGTGGACAAGATGCACACATTCCCAGACTACAATACATTCAGCTGTCAATCGATCCATGTTTAGCGATTGCACAGGGATCATTGACAGGTGAATGTATTGTAGTACTGGAATGCGTCTATCTTGTCCACCAACATGGCTGGCTATTGAATATGGTCTATTGATAAAGATTCATTGTCAGTCAGTTCCTGGGAAAAACTAATGAACCATTGAAAACAGTATAGTGTTTGTCGAAATCCCTCCAACATGTTACTGAGTACTGAGATGAAAATACCATGGTATATTCATCTCAGCTGTGTACACAGATTTCACCACCAAAACATTGCACTAATGGATTGCATGCATGCAGTTCATGCAAAGAGACATTGTATGTGTATGTCATGTCCAAGGATTTATGATAAACACCATAGTTCATTGTAAAGAATTCAAACACTCTGCGTATTTATGCATATACAGCAGCAAATCAGTGAAGCCGATAACAAAATATGCGAATGTAGCGTGAGTGGATTGAAAATATCCAGTTGCACTCCGCGTACTGTGTAAGGTGCTTTTGAATGTGTACGCGTCACGCAGGATTGATTTATTTTCTTAGTGGGTAATTGTTTTTAATTTCTATGATAAATGACATTATAAAACTACTCTTTATTACTAATTATGGCAAATTCTTTTGTTTTCTGTCTTGTATGAATTAGGTTTAATAACTGCGCATTTACTTTTGCTCGAAAAATGGGACAAATCAATGCACTTGCGCTGAATTTTGATGCTTGACGCATCAATTCTTCCAGAAAATCAGAACTGATCCCCCTCCTTGCCATATTTTTTCCCAATTCTTCCCCAAAATTTAACATTGGTTGCAATCATCTGAGCAACAAATTTTTCCCCAAATGACCATAGAGACAAAACCTATTCCCTCACCTCAGGGAGGAATAATGGAAGAATAGACTCCCCTGCGCGTGCATTGATTTGTCCCATTTTTCTCGCAAGAAGTAAGTGTGCAGTTATTAACCTATAAATTTCATATCTTTGTGGCAGCAGGTTATTTTGATACATTTTGACCTAATTACATTATGCCCTTCGCCCACCCACCATGCATCATATGCCTTATTCTGTTAACGGAGTAAAGCACGATACAGAGTGGGTTCGAAGGGTATAATGTAATTATACCTAATAATTATATAATATTGGATGACTGAGGTTGATAACAAAAAATATCGCCCGAGCCTAGATCAAATATATTCTAGGCGAGGGCGATATTTCTGTTATCAACCGAAAAAGTCATCCATTTTATTAGTATTATTATGCAAGAAGAAGCTGACTTGACAAAAATAGTTTTAAAACGCCTTCAAAACTAATTAATGAGAGTATTTGATTGACGAGTTGCCCAATATTTTTGCATATTGTGCAGTGTTGGGCGTTACGCGCTACTCACACTGCAGTATTGCGCCACACTGAAGCTTCAGTGCATAATAATTGTTCTTACAAACCAGCACTGCAGTAGTAGAAATCATCTAACCACTGCCTAGATAACATTTCTTAGTTATTACTAAATGGTGCATGGTGGTGGGATATAATGCTGGTAGTCAAAACTTTATCATAATTCCTGTAGCATGTTCAGCCCAAAAGAAAAACAAGTTTGTTTCAAGTAGGTCATGCGCATTTTGATTTTGGAGCCCCCGGGTTGGAGCCATTTTTACATTTTTACCGCATTTCACTTTTTTATTGGATTTACTGAGGAAATTTGCATTTTTTTTAGACAATATCTCAGAGAAAGAAAATTTCATTTTTAAAAAGTATGATATGAATTTGATTCCAAATTTATATTTTCATTTTATAAAGTAATAACTTTACAGTCAAATATGATTTGCAACTGTTTTGACTTGCCATTTGGCCAATTTGAGAGATTTCTAGGGAAATCCTTTTCAACAAACTTAACAAAAATAAAAAAGCACATTTCACATTTAAGTTTTTGGACTACCTACTGGAAACAAATTTGGAGAGAGGGTAACATAAACTTTTCAATGAAGAAATTTCATAAAATCAGGGGGAATGTGAATTTTTTGGACAGACGCAAAGGGTGAATTCCCCCATTTTTCCCAGGCACATGCAAATAATGACCCACATTTCCTGCGAATGCAGGCTCACATCATGTCACCCTTGAACTTGATATTAAACAGACTACAACTTTTGCAGATAGACTGCTTTGAATGTTTCTGTTGTAACATGTTGCTCTAGTACATTTACTTGATAGAAAATAAAGACAGTAGATGAAAGAAATGCTTTAAGTCAAGTTGTATTCTTTTAAACTAAGAATAAGGCACGTCAAATTCACAGAAATACATAACATTATCTTTGTCTAATAAAATTCACATAAGACCAAAAATGCTCATTTAAATACAATAACTGATACTTAACAATTGTGGGAAAAGTAGTTGCTACACTTGATACAAATTGAAACCATTTCTATGCTTACTGAGATTGGAACTGGACAAGTCATTAGGAAGCTTTCAAAATCCACGACGGATAGTTCTAGGACGGTTCCTCAAACGTGCGCATGTACCAACTTTGCGATACGTCAGTCCTCCAGATTCTACAACACGCCCTACAACCGTTGTGAAGAGGACGACAACGCTTGGTGTTTTACCGTCGTAGAACGATCCGTCGTGGAAATCGAAAGCTCCCTATTGTCTCACGACAGAGCCAATTATGATTATTTCAGTTTTCAATTTATGAACAGATTGTGCTGTTTGTTATTTTTTACCATAGCTGTGTGCAACCCCAATGGATGTTTGAATGGCGGGCAGTGTAATTTTATCAATGGTCAATCTACCTGCTCCTGTCCACCGGGCTACACAGGCTTCGACTGTTCAATTCGTAAGTTTGGAGTAAAATCGTCAGTGGAGTGGGTAAACAGATTCTAAAGAGAGTAAAAAGGAAAATATTCAGATATACTGAAAAGAAACCGTACTTAAAGCAATAATAGCACATTTTTTGAAGAGCGCCCCCAATTTTTCAAAATTTTTTAGATTTTTACATGGTTGCATTGGTAATTAGTAAACTATACCTGTGAATGGTTAAAGAGACATGAGGAGATTTCCAGAAAGAAGCGCCCCCAATTTTTCTTGAACCCTGGTTTTTTACATATTTGGAATGCTTACCAATGTATTAGACCACACCTGAAGTGAATAAGCCGAGTATGTCGTCTTTATGTAATAAGATGATGTTTTAGTAGTTTCTGTCGTGCACGACAGAAAGTCAAAGCACGGTTTTCTATGGGGAACGATTACGATAGCAGGCACGTTCAGCAAGTTCAAAACAAGGTTTCCGGTTTTCTTTTGCACCTGTTTGTCCAATAAACCTTCGAAACCTTCTTGGTAGGCGGTCTACAACCGATCCAGTGAAATTTGAGAGAAATTCGTATCCTAAAAAAATCTCCTCCTGTCACTTTAAGCTCGAAAATGTCTAGGGATTTGTAATTAGAATAATTAATATCGGAGATCTCCGATAATAATTCAACGGCTGCTGGAAACAGCCTTCCAATCTAAAATAGCCGGGAAATAGTGCCATATACGTGTCTACACATAGTGGTATTGGTTCAGGCATGTCAAGTTAGATGTTATTCTCTTGAGGTGCGTACTATTTCATCACGGACGGACATAAACTTAGCATTCCAGCTCTGCCGTAAAGTACAATCTGGGGATCCCAATTCTAATTACAAAAATCGCTTATTTTATGATTAAATACACATTTTTAAAATTCTCGTTCGCAGATGTAGTTTCTAGACAATTACCAACATAAACTGTGCAAAAAAAAAATCAATTTTGGACAAAATGGGGGCACTCTTCAAAAATGGCTGTTATGACTTTAACACTTTCATTATCTGTAGATGTCTTTGTGTTTTAAGAATGAACACCAAATTATTTAAAAAATAGGTTAAAGTGATAGTGGTACGGTTTATATCAGTATGGTAGTTATTTTAGCCCCATGAGGTTACCACCTTTCTTGACAGTATCTATGATTGGCTCATACATGATATACTCAGGATATACTTTTGAGTAACCCAATTCACAAATAGACATGCCATGATGATCTGTGCAAGCATTTAAGAGACACTGGCAATTTTCACAAATTATGGAAAGTTCTTCAATTGTTCTCAAAATGATAGTCTAGGCCATTTGGAAGAACATAAGATATATTTTACAAATCAAAATAACATGACCCAAAAACAGATAGGGGGACATGATATGAGGATAAAGATATCCAGGTAATTTGTAGGCAATTTAAGTTTCCATAACTTACCAACAATGTGTAGATTTACATGGAATGATTCTTACTCGGATGTCACTGATTTTAAAACCAACAAAGGTTTATAGACCGGTTCAAACAGTGTGCATAGCGGTGAAAGATGATACGGCGTGCGTGTTCTTGGGTTAAAAGCAATTTTCGTACGTCTGCTGTAATTTAAGGTCGCCGGCGACGTTAATTACAAAATCGTTCCGTTTACTCATAAGGGAGTCTGTGATTTGGTCTGAATTATTTGGGTGAGGGCTTTTTATATAAAAGCTTTACCAAACATGCAACAAATATCGAGTTTGAAAAATCTTGAGGGCGCACTATTTTCAAATGTGCCAGTGTTTTTTTTTTCTTAAAGTTTTCATACCCTGGTTTTGATTGGTTAAACATTGGGTTTGGGTATCAGAAGACCTCGGGGGTTAAATATTTTCATTGCTGGATTCCATTTATAAAATAATCTGCAATTCATGCTCACTCAAATAATATGATTATATTCTGCCTGTGCCAAAACATGGGATTCATGTTTAGCAAAGCTTCTTTGAATCATCATTTTTGAACACTTAATGTGGAAATAACTGTATCTGTTATATACTTTATATTATTTTGCCAAATATTTTTAAATTTATTGCTTTGAATGTTAAGCAAAATGGTTATCTTGTAATCACAATTAACAGCTGTATCGGTTGCACACCACTAAATAAATTGCCCTTTATATACAAAATGGTCAATCTTAAAAACATTTTTTTTGTTAACAAAGTGACTCGGATGCTGACAATATTGGTCTCAGGCCAGAAAAAATATATAGCTGACCATTATTTTTTGTTATTGACTTTTGAGCTTGAGGACTGCAATGAGTTTTGATTTTTTTTATCTGTTTTCTTGTTGAAATATTCCTCTAGAATGGGGTTAAAATTAACACTGTATAGTGGCGTAACTAGACCTTTGCAAATGAAGGGCAGAAGGGGTGCCGATGCATTTTCTGAGGGGACGAATTTGGGTCCTTCTCCATAGACACTGTACAAACGATCAGTTTATTTGGGGGGCCGGTGGGGGGGGGGGGAAGGGTTCTGAGCAGGTTGCGCCACTAGCACTGTAATTAATCAGTAAAAAATTTCATGATTTTGATCTTTATATCTTGTTGTTTTTAATATTGAAAATGATATTGTACACAAAATTGGGCCCTAAAATTTGCAGTTCTTATTTTTTTTTAAATTTAAAGGGACAGAGGAGATATTTTGAAGATACAAATTTCTATCAATTTGCACTTGATCGGTTGTAGAACAGCTACTGAGAACTTTTGAAGATCTATTGGACAAACAAGTAAAAGAGAAAACCAAAAAGTATGTTTTGAATTTGCCTGCTTTTGTAATCGTCCCATAGAAAAGCATGCTAGAAAATGCAAAATCATTATTTTAATGATCTTATTACATAACATCATTATTTTAATGATCTTATTACATAACAACTGCGTTTTCACTTCAGGTGTGATCTAAAACATTGGTAAAAAAGTGGGTAAGAAAAATATTGGTGGGTGTTTCTTTCTGGGCATGTCCTCATGTCTCTTAAAGCAAATAATTGTTAATTTTGAGAGATGCATAAACTTTACAGAAATTTGAGACTTTTTCTTATTATGTAGTCATCCAATTGATGTACCTCTGAACTTAATTGACTTTGATATTGATATTTTGTTGATTTGAATCTTAAAATGATTTTTAACACAAAATTTGGCCCTAAAATTTGCAGTTCATATTTTTCAAATTTGAAAGGCATCTTTAATGTATTAAAAATAGTCAACTTAAAGCTAAGATAGATGACTAAACTGAATGAATTAGATTTTCTTTCTTACATAGTAAACCTTTATGTGTAGTTTAAAGACACTATCAGTGATTTATCCGAAAGAGTCCAAATATTTAAAATTTCTATAAATAGCTTAAAGGTGAAGGATAAGTCTGTAGAATTCTCATAAATTACTTTTTCCAACTGAAAAGTTGACAGAAAATGAAGAAAATGGCAGTGTTCAAAGATACGAATCTCCATTCAATTACGTGTTGTAGTAAGTGTCCGTTCGGACAGTAATGACTAAAATTTCTGATTTTTGCCTTATTAGGTTGCTTCTGGTCCTATCATTCGCAGGATATGTTAGGATACCTGTACTTGTCACAACCACCTCCAAAATCTGATTTTTGATGATTTTTAGATTTTCTGATTTAGCAAATCACTGATAGTGCCGTTAACAGTACCATAGGATACTGTGTATAATGAAATTCTGGATCCAGAAATTTATAAAGTTGTGCTTTTCTATGTGAAGGACATTGATTTGAGCTTACCAATTTCAAATATTAATTGGTATGTGGACATGCATTGTGCATTTGCAAAAAAATTGTTAGAAAATCGTGGGTGGCATCCTTGGGGAATCTCTGAGTCAGCCTTTAGCTTGGACCTAACACTTTGTTTACTTTTTTTACAAATACTTTTCAGCTGGGGGGGGAGTGGTGCTAGACCAAGATCTATTTAGTGGTGTGAAATCTATTACTCATATATTTATGATATGAGCATAATAAGGTGCTTTAATTCCATAAACCACAAGCTAGCTTGACCAACCTTACTGGGTATATTGCAATAATGTTTGTGTTATAATGCTTTATGACCCTGTACTTACTCCATACTATAGTGGAAGCATGCCAGAATCTTGGATGTCAAAATGGCGGTTTTTGTCAGCCTATCAATGGGGATCCTTTTGCAGTAATATGTAACTGTCAGAATACAGGGTATACTGGAGCTTTGTGTGATGTGCGTAAGTATATACTGGAATAATAAAGATAATGTGCCGCAGTGAACTAAAATCTGGTTGATTTGGTTTATCTTTTCAACTTAGAAGAGCATGTTTTCTCGTAATTTGGTTAAAGTATCATGCATGTGAGTAGAAAATAATCTTTCCCTAGAGGCATCCAAATTGGAGGGAGTTTTGGTAACCTGACCCATCTGTCACATTTTTTTTCTGACACAATATGAATTCGGAAACTCTTCACGGAATAAAGTACAGGTTTATTCCATTAAGGTTTCCGAATTCATAAGTGTGTCAGAAAAAAAGTGTGTCAGATGGGTCAGGTTACTGAAACTCCCCAAATTGGAAGGCTGACCTGTTCATGGAGTCCTTTGAGCAGGAAGCCCTTCTGACTGCACCTAATCCACCGCGCATATGGAAATGTTATGTGGACGACACTTTCTGTGTTATAGTTCGAGGACCATAAACATCATTCTTTGACCACCTGAACAGTCTTTGCAAGGATGTCATCAAATTCACTAGTGAAGAGGAGAGCAACAGACAGATTGCATTCCTCGATGTTTTGGTTAAGAGGAAACCTGACCTTACTCTTGACACAGCTGTGCGAGAAGCATAGCTGCTTGAAAGTCTCATTTATTATGACAAAACCAGAATAAAACAAAAAATATTTTTGGCAACACACTTTTGACAACTGATTTGGAATATTTAGTCCACTAACCACATTCTGTGTAAATTTACGACATTTCATTGCAGGCAAATATGGTTGTTCTTAAAAATCTTGTTTTCCACGACTTTCTATGGAGAATGGGCATATAGAGGGGCGCTATAACATACACAACTCGTAACCTTTGTAGGTCTATATGGCAAGATTCCCACAATGGATTTGTCTGATTTTTGCAGAGATGATAGCTCTTGCATGTCCCTATATACTTATACCAGTTGTCAAAATTGTGTTGCCACTACTTAAAATTGTTCTAAAAATAAAAGAGACAGTTTGTATGGGGTCAAACAGTTGTAGAAGACCCACACCAACCAATACTTGAATTTTGACTCTCATCATCCAGTGTCAGCCAAACGCTCCTTGCTTCGATCTCTGTTTCAAAGAGCTGACAATGTTCCGTTGAACACTATGGAAAAGGAATGTGAAAAAGGCTCACATCTGATCCAACAAGCTTTGAAGCTGAACAATTACCCTTCAAAGTTTGTCCATGATTTCACCCCACGACACGCTGATACTGTCTCTACCAATGATCGTACTCCTAATGCTACCGTTATTTTGCCTTATGTATTTGGTACTTCTGAGGCTATTCGCAAAATTCTACAGAAGAATCATCTACCAGGGGCGGTGCCAGGGGGGTGGGGGGCGGCTGCCCCCCTGAGATTTTCAAAAATTAGGGTTTTTTAACCAAAATGAGTTCATTTTGTACTGTTTCGCCCCCCTATGAAGTTTCGCCCCTCCTATGATTTTACCCTGGCGCCGCCCCTGTCATCTACAGGTGTATTTTAAGACTACTAACACTCTACGACAACAAGTACACCCTAAAGACCCTGTTCCCAAGGAACTCCAACCTGGAGTTTTCTACTCTATTCCTTGTGGATCATGTGACAAAGTGTACATTCTTGAAACTGGCAGATCATTGAAAAAGAGAACTGACGAACACCATCAGAAAGCGACTCAGATGGGCAACACACGAAATCGGCTATCGCAGAGTATGTGTGGAACTTGTACTAGATCTTATAATGTGGAAGCTTGTGGCTTCAAGACCTGTGGACGATAATAAACAAGGACTGAATTTAACAATCACTAACTTTTACAACTAATAATAAGTGCTTCAACCACTATTTAATGGCTACTATTAAAGCTTGTCTTTTGTGATTCACACATGTACATGTGTTTGTGAGCTACTTAACTATCTTAAATCTTAAATTTTGCAGCTGCATCTAGACCGTAGCTATTTCTATAGCACAATGCAAATTTTAACATCTTGTTTCTTTTAAAAATCATGCACTCAACATCTGGAAGTCCGGGGGGGTAACTGCATGGGTATTCTGTTCGGGTAACCACCCGTGTTACAAAAAACGCGAGACCTGGGCAGGTCTCGAGACTTGCAACTATAGGGTATCAAATTCAACCTCCGTCTCTGTCAGTCTTACATGGGTATTAAATTGTACTTTTAAGTTTCAGGTAGAGTATAAAATCAGCATGAATCTGTTAGAATGATGATTTTTGTGTTGATATCATGCTCAAAACAGAATAAAAAGTCCATAAAATAGCTCAAAATTGAGTGTAAAATCCCAGGTTAAAATTCCATTGGTAATATTGCTTGGCCCCGGGTCTCGGATAGGGTGTCTATTAAATAAGTCTGGTCTCGGATAGGGTATCCATTTGAACAGATCTGGTCTCAGATAGGGTGCCATTTCATTCATTTCTGGTCTCATATAGGGTCACCGCTGGAAACTTTGTAACTCTGTGGTCTTCCCCGTCCCTTTGTGATACACGTTACACCACCCCGCAGCCCTGGAAGTTTATACAAAGCTTTGAATTTTATTACCTCCTGTGCACCATATCATCACAATCGCTGTTAGCACTAGAATACCTAGAATAAAATACTTGTATTGTTGATCCTTTAGTGTTTTTCAAACCACTTGACATAGACTGGAGAACCACCTCTCCACTGACAATTTTTAGATGACAATTTTGATAGCAGCATTGATATCTACATTTAGCCATTGTTGGGATTTTCTCTTATGCTAACAATACACGTAACCTAGACACCATTCTCTTGATTATTCTCCAATCTTTCTTAGTTATTCCTGAGCAACTGGGGGTATGATTCCTGTTTCCTTTCCTTGGGGGGGGGGGGGGAGGGGGCTTACTTCACCTAAAATGGTAGCAGGTGTGCCTCAATGGGTCAATAATGACCTATGTGTTATAGTAAGCCTATTTTTTGAAGAACAATATGACCCATTCATATAGTTAGTAATGTCCAAAAATATGGCCACCCACTCATAGAGTATTTTCCAAACTATTGGCCATTCATATAGTAACACCTTAAATATAAAAACCTGGGCCAAAAAAAACCAAGTTTTCTCAGAAGAAATGTGAAAAATGCTAATGGTAAATGCGTTTTTATTTTTTTAAGAAAATCTAATGCGAAATGCGTTCTTCGTTTTTTTTTTAAGGCATTTTGGCCCACTTTTTTCACTTTCTTTGTTTTTTTTTTTTTTTTTTTTTTTTTTTTTTAATTTTTTAGGTTTTTTCTTTTTTTAAAATTTAAAGTGAGTAAAACCTAAAACAAAAAATTATCCGCGGATGCGGTCAAAAAGCAATTTCTAAACCTAATGTGCGCGGTCTTCTGAGACAATTGTTTTTTTTCTTGGCCTTCAAACAAATCATGAGAAAAAATTAACAATATAAATATTTTAGTCAACGAAATCAACCAGGTGTGGTAATTATGCGAACATAAGTTTCATAGAATCTTGCAACAACTTTCCATTATAAAATAGGCAAATATTACTTTTTCTAATCCTTAGAATGAGTCGAACATGTATAAGTTTACTATAAACACAATTTGACACAATTTCAAATTTTTCCCCTTTATGGACATTTTCCCCCTAAACAGTCTGAGAATTGGATGGAACTGTAAGGGAAAGATAAGACGCACCCAAATTAGGGCGAAAACTGGGATACATTATAAGCATTGGAAATCCAATAACAATGTTCAACTAAAAAAGAGAAGTATAAAAATATTAAAGGAAAACGAAAAAGTGTTACCACCAACGGGGATGCAGAAATCGCAAGTCTTTGGAGTTTAAACGGTATAATGGTCTTCAAACAACAAATACAATGGTTTGGAAACAATAGAAATGTTCATGAAAACCTCACTTGCACTGGAAAGAAAAGGGGATAAACAGCAAACGGCTCAAACAATAAAGAAATTAAAGGTTGTCAAAAAATATTTTAGGGTTTCAAAATGGGAATCTCAAAATTGAGGAATATATCGATACCAGGGTGTCCAAAACGTAAATTGTTACGACAAAAGCAACTAAAATACTCCCGACAGAACAACATCAAATTGTAGTATTAGCAACAAATGCAAATTGAGCTTCAAAATTTTTCTAACGCAAAGCCAGGAGATGGCAGCTGCATTCATTCACACCGTATTCAGAATACTAATCACTTCGAACCATGTCGTTATATCCACGCCTTTTCAAGCATTAATTTGGCGTCTTTTGATTTAATAAGCATCGTTGTTGGGAGTTGGAACTGTTTATTTTATCACTTGCGAGTGCGTGGAACTGTTTATTTTATCCCTTGCAGGGGCGTTCCCATACATTTTCAATGGGGGTGTTGCCGACAAACTGACATATTGCTGACACAATTTCATAAGTTTTCCGGCTCGCTATGCTTCGTTGCGTTAGGTTATGCATATCCAGAGACGTGGAATGGTGCGCCATTTTCAATTTCCCCAGGGCGCCAAAGTCCCCCCCCCCCCCCCCCCGGGTCTTTCCTCCTGATAACGCCGCTATCCTGGTCCGTTTCTATTGAATTAAAACCAGCATAAGATCAATTTATAGTGCAAAAATCCTACCGGTAAACTTTTCATTGACTTCCAAATCCAACACAATCAATGTAAGAGCCATGATAAATGAACAAAAATCAGATGGATTGAAAATTCCATTAGAGTAGCATAGATATATTGAGACATTTTTTCTATATGTTAGGGTCTTCCAATTTGTGTGACTCTGAACTTTCTATTTATCACTCAAGAGTATGCATCTTAAAGAATGAGCATCTTTCCAAAAGTAGTTTGCTTTATGTTTGATAGTATTCCTCCATTCTAAGCAACATACATGCTTAGAGTATCCTATGAGCAAACAACTGTCCCATGTAAATGTATGGTAAAATAGTTTTGGAATGCATGCATGTTTTGTATATGTTTAGCACATTGTCTACCAACATTTTCTATGTATAGCTTTTGTTTCATTTCTGCAATTCCAACGGTAATGACTTTTTCATTTCAATTTGTTTTATGCATATATTAGCTGTGTGTTCACCAGTCTGTCTAAAGGTTGGAATTGCATTGTTACTAAATGGAGTTGTACTTGACTGACTGCAGTTGGAAACCAGTTTTAACTGGAAGCGATGCAATTGTTCGTACGTCCATCACGTTAAATTGTATTTTGTGGACGCCCAGCTGCTTGCTGGAGCACTTGCAATCTGTTGTGCTGGTGTATGTATGTGTTTGGGTGTTTGTTGGTTGTGTGTGTGTGTACACTGTTATTTTTTTTAAATTGACCTCAATTGGAAAGTTCACTTGGAACCACAAACTTGTAGCCTAGGTGCAACAAAATTCCTCATATTAGGATGATGTCAAAAAGGTCACCTTCTGGAGGTCAAAGGTCATGTGAGTCAGGTTGAAGTGCAAAATTAACTCCATTGACAGTTCCAACTTTAGTCATAGGATGCAACATGGGAATCGGCTCATGGCTCTGTTGATTTGGAGTTCAAAGGTCATGTCCAAGGTCAATGTCATTTAGGTCAAGTTGTGTCAGTTAGGCTGGTGGCCCACCAGACTTATATTCTTGAATATATCGAGCACGTGAAAAAGCTGAGAACTATGAAATTCTAGTTTAACCTTTAATGTGAATCCAATTATAACTTTTTTTTCACATACGCAGTTTGAAAGACTGCTAGTCATTACACTGTCATTTGAAACCACGATACCTGAACAATTAAAAGTCTCATTTTTTTTGGCATCTATCAATATGGTATTAAATCATTGTATTAGAGTCATATTTCTGGATATATGTCCTCATGGAAACTTTGCACTATCGGCTTTTCACCATGCAGAGCTGGATAATTTTTATCTCTGCGAAATAGAAACACCCGCCCTATTTCTTGTTTTTGCCTGTTATAACATTGTATCAATTAAAAATGCTTTCTTTCTTTGATTTTTTTAATCATTTGAACCATTGGCTAAGTATTGTGTGTATGCGTGTGTTCCAGGTTGGTGGAATAACCAACTTGTCATGTCCAACGGCTATACTGGAAATGACTGCGGCATACTTGGAGTAAACAAACATCAACATATACACCCAATGATACAGTTATTAGATTTCCTAATATCTTGAATCTGTACTTTTTTGGGGGGTGTCAAACGTGCTGCATCATGAGTTTTAATCATTTCTTATGGTTAACAAAACAATTGGGTGGGAAAATCAAAACCATCACAATGGGTACTGCTCTAAAGAAGTATGTAACACTCTTTATGCTAAAAAGAATTTATGTATTTTCAATACCCTTATATTGATTAAACATATAAAGATTCTTTAACATGAGATCTAAAATGTTGGCACCACATAAATTAACCCTTAAAAGTTGTAAAGCAATTCCTGAGTTAGAACCAAATATAAACTTAACAATAAGGGGAGTGGTTAAGGGAAAGAAACACATGTCAACTGAATGTCAGAGACGTATGTTGTCTGACTACATATAAAATAATACTGGTGGCGATGCCGCAAACACAACCAAACATGCAACCGAACACCACGCCCATTGGACGAGCTGTCAAAAGACCTGTGCATGACCATAGAGCCAAGCTCAACATAGAATCTGCACCGGTATGATGGTTTTTTCCCTACTATAATACCAAAATATGTGTTCCTCCCCTCTGTTTATGAAGAAATGTAATGCACATTGGGTTCACTAAGAAGTAGTGAGTTTCCATAAGGTGACACCCTCTCCTGACATACTTTTCTGACAACAAGCCCTATATGCGGAACCCATCAACGGAATAAACCCCCATGTTTATGTCACGTTAATGGAACGCCCAAGAATTAAGGTTAATCACACTTGGGGCTCTCTACACGAAGCACCAGAGTCCGCATCAATGTGGTAGTTCCAAGATCCAGATCTTATAGGACTGTGTGTCGTGGACTGTCTACAACGATGCACATTTCCATTCACGTCTGTTCCAGCGTATATGCAACGTAAAAAAAACAAATGTAACGCATTAAGTGGCCGGAGGAGATTGTTTTATAATACAAATTTCTCTCAAATTGCACCTTGGACTGGATCGATTGTAGTTCACCTACCAAAAACGTTCCGAAGGTTTATTGGACCACAAGTACAAAGAAACAGAAACCTTGTTTTGAACTTGCCGACTAAGCGTAATTGTCCTCATAGAACACCCGTGCTTTGACGTTCTGTCGTGCACGACAGAAAGTCTAATCAAAATCATCCATCTTATTACATAAGACTGAGGCGTATTTTGGGCTATTTTTCACTTCAGGTGTGACTCTAAATACATGGGAAAGCCTTCCATATAGAAAAAAACGTGGTGTCGAAAAATTGGGGGCGCTTCTTTCGTGGAAATCTCCTCATGTCTCTTTAGTGCATGTATTTTATCGCGTAACGAAAAAGCTATTTCAGCAGACTAGTCCAGGACCTGTTAGAACCCCCGCTTACAATTCCAATCCGCAAGAGATTCTAGACTTGATTTGAGTTGTTTAGTTTGTTTGTTATTTATCCGGCAAATCAACAAAAAAAATTACAGATCTACAAAAATAAATCAAAAAGCCACGTAATCACATTCGTACAACAGTCAATTAGCCATGATAACCCATTAAGTCGGATGAATTTGCCAACTTATTGTGTTTCCAAGGGTTCCTGAAAATGACAGAGGCAAAACCTGTAGCGAGGACAACATTACTGCAAAAAAAAAAGCAGACCGTTGTTGGACCATTTCCTTTAAGAATCACACAGTTGCTTTTTCGAAAACCGTCTGCGAATTCCGAATCCCAAAATCCAAGAAGGCCGCCGGTAGCCATTTTAAAAATATAAATGTTAATTTGATACCTAAAAGTGTGTGTAATACGTCGTTTTAGGGGTTTTGGGGTGCTGGGAATTCATTTCTGACATCGGTTTTATCATTAGAGGTCCATGGTTACAATTGTATGATATTGAATCAGATGCCCGCTGGCAGTTCATAGAAAAGGTACACTTTTGAATGCTAACCTAGTATTATGTTTAATACGTCGTTTATTGTGGTTTTTTTAGGTGCTGGGAATTCATTCTGACATCGTTTTTAATTATTGGAATCCCTGTTACATGGTATGGATTTGGAATCCCAAGATGGCCCGCCGCGTGTTCTTAATGGGTTTATTAAACATTTTGAAGATCATCTTATAATTAAGTCGAATAACCCCTCGTTTAGATTGTTTTAGGTTCAGGAAGTCCATATTTGACTCCATTTTATGAGTATAGAAAAAGTTAGGGTCAAGTAATTCAATGAACCAGTGATAACAAGCTATGATCGTTGTGGATTGCAGCCATCTTGAATTTCAAAATGGCCGCCACCATTAACTATTTTGGCCTATATCTTGGTCCCTGAATCCGTCTAGGCAATTGGTGTCTACACCCGTTTTTTAGGTCAACAATCAATGACACCTTGAGAATTATGCTGAACATTCTTTTCTGCCGAAATCTTGAATTTAAATGTCCCCGCCAAGAACAAGGATTATATACAGTACATTCGCCCTTGAGAGGTAAACATGATGCGGGTGTCCTATAGCCAATTTTACAAGTTCCAGAGTCCACAAAATCAAGGTAACCCTTTACTGGGTTCTTTGTTTGTGGCAGCCATTGGTCGTTTTGTTGAACGTAATTAAATTTTCCCTCCTTTGGCGATAGGAGCACCAAGTAATAGCTATAGTGTCAAATTGAAACAAAAGTCCATTAATTTGGTACTATTTAGTTTGCGTATTGGACATATTAGATTTACACGTTATGACCAAAACACCGTATGCATGTTGGGTAGTGGCCCAATTGTGGCATTGACAAGAGTTGGCAGTAATCGTTGGTCAATGACCTGGTTGGGTGGTGACACATGTATTTAGGCAATGTTTCTTAACGCTCTATGACGTAGCCTTGACAATATCCGATAGCGCACGTTATTCCTCCGTATGTTCACTAGTTTTGGCGTAATTTGAGATTTAAGGACATGGTTGGCTAGTGGGTGTAATATAATTGGCAGTGACAACATTGCTGATTGCGTCATCATTGGCAGTGACATAGCTAATGGTGTCATCGTTTGCATGTGAGTCATAAATTGGAGTTGACATAAGCTGATGGTGTCATAATTGTCATTGTCATTTATAATTGGAATGTTTATTTTTGTTGTTAACATAGTTGGGTCAACGCATCATCAGAGTATCGATGTCGTTGTTCTCGTGATGAAACAGGTGGAGAGTCCTGATCGTCTGAAATCTCGTCATCGCGAAATCACTTGGATCAAGTTTCTCTTCTTCATCTGCAATAGCCTTTCGAAAAGAATCGGGCCAGCAACCAATAATGCTTCTATAGTGCCAGCCAATAGTAATCGTGCCATCCATGTCCATCATTGGAAAGGGAATGGTCTACACCGGGATTCAATCATTCTGCTAGTCCCTCCATAAGCAACCTGATAGTTCTCTCTACGGATGTGTTGTTGTAATTCTGCACGACATGGCCGGTGGGCAACATACCCGTCATCATACCCTTCTCATGCTGAGAGTGAACTCTGAGGCCTCAACACACCACGCTTGTCTTCTTCGGTCGCCATAGATTGTCACATGTGAATATCTGTCGTAACACAGGCACACAATTTCCTAGTGACCCTCCCGTGCACTTCGAGGTCTGCTAGGATGGGTTGGAACTTGGAGCCTTCGCAATGTACTTTGAAGTTTCACCTTCACTGCCACCTTGAAGGCACTAGTTGTAACACAATGTGTGAAGGCATGTAGGACCAACAGCCAACAACTTAGTCCTATGTAGGCCAGTTCTGTTAGATTGATGAGTCTCTTGTTTCCTGTTCAAGTGTCAAATAGTATGGTGATGGTGAAGAGCAGAAAAGTGTAGGAGAAGGAAACATATATCACTGTCTGGCGTACGTACCAAGATTCAAGAGAGTTTGACAGCCTCAGGTACACTCTCATCAAGGAGAATGTTGTGATGACGGTATGATTGCACCTCGGCGCAAATGTTTCACCTTGCCACGTTACCACCGTGTCGTGCAGTTTTACGACAACATATCTGCCCTAGAGTGGAACTATAGGTTCTATATGGGGAGACTGTGCATCTACTTCCCGTTTTAGGTTGTAAACTTTCCATTTCCAACTGATGGGACAATGGATAGACACTAAAATCTCGGCATTTGGAACCACTATGGGTTGATTGTACGATTTTTCCCGAAGCTCTTGCAGATTAAGTATAGTGAGACTGTCCAAGTGATTTGGGTGACTATGATTCCGGATGATCAGGATTCCTCCCCTGTTTCATCAGAGAACGAATACTCGACGACTCTGATATAGCGTGATCCAACTATGTCTCCAACAAAACTACTTTCCAATGATGACACTGCGATTTATTCCACATCGCTATGTTACTTTCAATTAGGCCACTGCCAATTTGACACCGCCAATTATGAAACCGTCAGCTATGTTACTACCTTCCAATTTTAGACACTGCCAACGCCAACACCATCGGCTATGTCCCTGTCAATTATGACATCAAGCAATATCACACGGCCAATTATGATACATCACCTAATGTCCTTTCAATTAATAGAGTGCACTTGACAACCATCATCCAACCATTATACATGTACCAATCTCAACTTACGCCAGATCTAATGTACATACGGACTAAATAAGTGTGCATACAATTTTCAACTTACTTCGATAGATGCCTTTCAAGAACCTTGTAAATACAAGTGTCACCCCACTATGGCATTTATCCACTGCCCTGCCAACTCTGCAGCACCACATTTTGTTCATTAACCAACTATGTGTTTTGGCCATAAATGTTCTCTTCTAAATAGTCTAATCCATCACCACATCGCCTGTACCATAATGAATTGCTTTTGTTCAATTTCTGACACTATTTGTATCTTGTGCTCCTAATCCTCCAATGGAGGGAATTAAGTTCAACATAACCATGCTTGCCACAACCAAGACCAGTACGTTATCCTTTTGTTTTTTTTGAGTCCTTGACATTGTAAACATGGGTATAGACACCAGAATTATCCTCTACCTCTATCAAGGCAATGTATGTAATATATCCATTTTTCTTGGCGCCATTTTGAAATTCAAGATTGCTGCCGGCACATGTATGGTCCATGCATTCATCAATGATGTCTTGAATTCCTTGACCCTAAAAAATGGGTGTAGTCAGACACCAGAATTTTTCCTCTACGGAATCTCAGGACCAAGAATAGGGCAAACGTAGTTAAGTCGGCCATTTTGGAAATTCAGATTGCTGCAACAACTAATGGTCTAGAAGTTGTTATCAATGTCTCATGAATTCCTTGACTACTAACTTTGGTCTTACTACTCATAAAAATGGTGTCAAATCTGGATTTCCGTACACCTACACAAACATCTACAGGCGAGGTATTACCCATAATTCTAGGATGAGTCATTCAAAATGTGTACTAACATGAACGCCGGCGGCCCTCTTGGAATTCCAAATCCATTTTTTTTTTTTTTTTTTTTTTTAAAAAAAATGATTTCAGAATTAATGCCCAGCACCTAAAACCCCATAAACGAGTATTAAACCCTAATAATAGGTTAAGTCATGTCAATGTTACTTTTCATATGACGCCGCGGCCATCTTGGGATTCCAAATCCATACCATGTACATTGACCTCTAAATTATATAAACGATGCCAGAAATGAATTCCCATCACCCCAGACCCCTAAAACGAGTATTACAACCACGACTTTTAGTATCAAATTAAAATTTATATTTTTTAAAATGGCTACCGCGGCCATCTTGATTTTTGGAATTCGGCAGCTGGTTTTCGAACAAGCAACCTGTGTGATTCTAAAGGTAAATGGTCCAACAACCTCAAATCAAGTCCTCATAATCTCTTAGCGGATGAATTGTTAAGCGGTTCTAAGCGGTCCGGAATAGACCCTGTGAGATGCAGTATAAACCGCGCTAGAAGCGTTTTCCTTTCCTCCGCACTGCCTACGCTGGTGCAGTAACACAATACGCCCGTGTAGGCAACGCGGGCCACGAAGTGCTAGTGCTACGTTGATATCCGCATTAATGCAGATCTGGTGGCTCGTGTAGAGAGCCCCTTGGTGTTCACTAGTAATTAATTGTAATACACATTGTTTTCACTGACATGCACATCCTTGTGTATCCCTTTGTATCCATTGTGTTTTGATTCATCCTTTTATGGCTGTTTAAGAACATGATGTTCTCATACCTAATTGCCACTATTTTATTACCACCATGATTAACATGCAACCTATCATCGTGTTAGTTATTCATGTTTTGTCTTTGTGCAATCATTTATTCGCTACGTCATTCCAAAAGACAAAACCGATCCGGGTCTGATATTGTGCTGGCTTTGAATTCATTTCAGTATACACTTTTGAAATTTTGTAATGTTGTGTTTATTATATGATACAAATAATGTAATAGCATTGGGCTTTCTGATCAAGAATGGGCATCTGCCCTTTGACTTTGGTGTTTATCTGCTAGGTACTGACACTGTTTTGATGTTTTTGTTGCTGGATACGAATACACTATGTATTATATGTGTGTCGGAGGTGGACAACGATCTGCTCGATTTGGGGCATTGCGGATTTCCAACGGTAATTTGAGGAACTGCTACGTGCAATTTACTATGGCAGTCGCTGTCTCAGTTTTCATGTAACAATCTTACGTAATATCTTTATAATTCAGGAAATAATTATTGACTTTGTAATCCATCGGGGTTAGTGGATTAACCCCGCTTGCAAAATAAAAAAAAAATTGGCGGTAATTTCAAATACGTCATATGATTTAATATTCCAGACCAGGCCTAGACTTATTCAAGCTGAGTGTAACCACCGATACGCGTAATAGCGCCTCCCACCGTTGAACCCTCGTCTATACCGAAGGTGTGGTCCACCCCCCTTCAGGTTTTTCCGCCGGCTTGCTAAAACCCCTTTTGGTGCCCAATCATTTAATGTAATTGTCTTTTTTTTTTTTTAAAAAACTCCAAAAATCCAAAAACAAACCCTTACCACCTGGGTAAAGGTAAGATACCGGGTGATCCAAGTGATGGATAGGGGTGGGTACCCACCCCCCCCTCTGGAGGAGACTTACCAACATCCCAACACAACACAGGAACATACACAGACACTTGATGTTGGTACCCATAGATGCTATGGTCCTCCTCTTCCTGAGATAATACCAATGAGTACCAACATGCCAGCATTACGTCACAATGATGTCATAAAGTTTGCATGTAGGCAAAACTAACGCCATTTTCCATAGACCACCCATTGAAAAATTCAATTTTTTCGCCAAAAAGGTTAGGAAATATCAGATTTTTTCATGCGGTTTTGGACTCTAATTGATGAACGGACTCGTTTTAATATAATTACAGCGTCATTTCGAGCATAATTTAAGAAATAAAGGGTGATGCAGTGTAATCCTTAAGGGCGAATAGGTTCCGGGTTCGAAAAAAAATTACCTAAGGACGAGCGCGCGAGTCCATTATTAATTTTTTTTCCATCCCGAGATACATTAATGAGTGCCATAATAAATTGCACCTTTAATTTCTATTCTATTGACCGAAACAGTGTGAATATTTAAAAATGCCTTCGCACCCCTTATTATTGCCGAATAATGGGCCGTAACCGGAACCAATCAGAATGCAAGCATTTCATAATGGCGCCGAGGTAATAGAATAGGTGTTTGAAGTCGCTAAAATTGGCGAAATATAAATTTTCCGCCCTATAATCAGTATTTTCGTACTTTCCTTTCCTCCACATATGACGTCATGGTGAATGTCATAAGGGGGATGTAAGTACTTATTTGGTGCCAAGGGAAAGAAGAAACTCTATGCTATAAGCTATCCTTTGGTACAATTTACCGGAATCTGGTGTTCAGTAACGAAAATCCAAAAAATGGCTCAGGTAGACTAGGGGTTAAGTCTTTGAAAAAGGCTAGCACTCAGTCGCGCTTGATGTTGATGCCGATTTGACTGCAGGCTGTTTGGCTGTTAGGTTGGCATGTCCTAGCCCCCAGAAAGGGCTCCATATGAGCAAAAGAAGAAGAAATGCCAATATCTTTTTTGAATTATTGCCACACTTGGGGACACCGTCCAATGTTTATTGGTATTTATTTTACTCTTTTGATAATTTACAAGGCCAGATGCGTTAATGTTGCTACTCATGTGTACTCTTAGCTTTACTCAGAGGGTTGTCTTTGATGCATTAGCAAAGAAGGATCCGACAGGTTCAGACTTTGTGAGTTATTTTACAAAATCCCTGGGCAAGTGCACATTGGCTATGTTTAAGTTCATCACCAGTCACGGTCGTCCTGCACTAGCAATGCAGGACCTAGATTTGTGGGAATGTCACAAGCCAGTGGTGGATAGCAGCTATGTTTATTAGCAGTACCCATCATACAGAGTAGTGCAAGACACAGAGGCACCAGTACGGAGTACCTCTGCAGCTACTCTGGAGTACCTTCATAGGTACTGTCCTACCAGCTGCCTATTACGGGCCCATAGAGAACACCAAACTTCCATTGTTGTTGTTTACCACTTATACAGATCATTTTCAAGCTAAGAAAGTGATAATTTGAGTTCAGTTTCACCAAAACACACCCATAATAACGGTATGTCTGTATATGTTTCATGGTGAGTACCTATGACTGTCCTCCATGGTCTATTAAAGGTACTCTCCGATGAAATTTGGCTGTGTACTTGGGGTTTTATTGTTTTATGTTTATGTTTGCAATGTGTTGTTTTAGTCCTTCATTTCATCTGTGATGTTTTATAAATGATTGTACTGTGCACACATTTTTCCATTGTTCTTGTCCTTAGCCGCCGGATGTAATGTTTTCCCATGTCAACAATGGCGTATGCCCCTAATATGGGCAAATTGGCTCCACTGCTTTTGTACTTCAACCGTTCTCTGGTACAACATGTCATCGTGCGTAGTATGTGAAATTACATTGCATGCATTTTGCACTACTTTACAGGACTCCTTCGGTAGAATAATTTATATAATTTAACCCTGAAAGAGCCGGGCTTTTTTGGACCCATCTCACCGCCGGATTCCGCCCCCTCCCCAGTATCTCGGAAACGTATTGATGAACTATCTATGTGTGTTTACCAATGGAGAGCTATGACCCTCCTCTTTCCATTGATACCAAAATGAGTACCAACATGCCTAGCATTACGTCACAATGATGTCATAAAGTTTGCATGTCAGCAAAACTGCCATTTCCATAGACACACACAGTGAAAAATTCAATTTTTCGCCAAAAAGGTTAGGAAAATCAGATTTTCATGCGGTTTTTGACTCTACTTGATGGGAAATGACTAGTTTTATATAATGACATCATTTTAGAGCTATAATTAAGAAATAAAGGGTGATGCAGTATCCTTTAAGGGCGAATAATGTGTCCGAGGTCGGAAAAAAATAAATAATGGACGAGGCGCAGCCGAGTCCATTATTTAATTTTTTTCCAGCCGAGGATACATTATGAGTCCATAAATAATACTGCAAACCCTTTATTTCTATTCTATTACCGAAAACAGTGTGATATAATGAGAAAATGCATTCGCGACCCATTATTGCAGAATAATGGGCCATAAACTGACCAATCAGAATGCAGCATTTTCAATAATGGGCAGCAGAGGTAATAGAATAGGGTGTTTGAGTCGCTAAAATTGCGAAATATAAATTTTCCGCCCTATATTCAGTATTTTCGTACTTTCCTCAACATATGACGTCATGGTGAAGTCATAATGGGGATGTAAGTACTTATTTTGGTGCCAAATGAAAGAAGAAACTCTAAGCTATCCTTTGGTACCAAATTTACAGGAATCGGGTGTTCAGTAACGAAAATCCAAAAAATGGCTCAGGTAGACGAGGGTTAAGTCTTTGAAAGGACTAGCACTCAAGTCGCGCTGGATGTTGATGCCGATTTGAATTCAGTCTGTTGCTGTTAGTATGGCATGTCCTAGCCCCCAGAAAGTGGCTCAATATGAGCCAAAAGAAATGCCAATATCTTGTTGAATTATTGCAACACTTGTGACACATCCAAATGTTTTATTTTGTATTTATGGTACTCTTTTGATTCTACACAGCCAGATTCTTAATGTTGGCTACTCAATGTGTACTCTTAGCTTTACTCAAAGGGTATGTCTTTGATGCATTAGCAAAGAAGGATCTACAGGTAAAGACTTGTGAGTTATGTACAAAAGCCACTGGGCAATGTGCACATTGGCTATGTTTAAGTTCATCACAAGTCTAACGGTCGTCATGCACTAGCAATGCAGGGACCTTAGATTTGTGGGGAATGTACACAAGCCAGTGGGTGATAACAGCTGTGGTAACTCAGCAGTACAATCATACAGAGTAATCTGAAAGTACCCATTGGAGGCCACCAGTAGCGAGTACCTCTGCAGCTACTCTGGAGTTACCTTCATAGGTCTGTCCTACCAGTCTATTAGGGCCCAGAGAGAACACCAACATCCATTGTTGTTTACCACTTATACCGATCATTTCAAGATAGAAAGTGTTATATTTGAGTTAAGTTTCACCAAAACAAACACCCATATAACGGTATGTATGTATGTTCATGGGGAGGTAACTAGGCTTCTCATAGGTACTTTAAAGGTACTCCGAATGAATGAAGTGGCTGTGTACTTGTGTTTATTGTTTTATGTTGATGTTTGATGTGTTGTTGAGTCTTCTTTAACTGTTTTATGTTTTATAAATGATTGTACTGTTGCATCACATTTTTTCCATTGCTTTGTCTTAGCCACGGATGTAATGTTCCACATGTCAAAACAATGGGTATGCCAGCTAATGGGCACATGGCTACAACCTGCTTTTGTACTTCACGTTATCTGGGACAAACACTGTCATCTGCGTAAGTAATGTGAAATTACATTGCATGCATTTTGCAACTTTACAGGAAATCCTTCTGTAGAATATTTATATAATATTAAAAACCCTAAAAAGAGCCGGCTTTTTGGACCCATCTCACCGCCGGATTCCGCCCCTCCCAGTATCTCGGAAACACGTATGATGAACTATCATATGTGGGTACCAATGGATAGCTATGGACCCGGTTCCGAGTCCATTGTACCAAAACCAAAAGTACAAAAATACCTTGTATGACGTCACAGTGACGTTAAACATGACATCATGCAAAACTGCGAAATATCTAACAAAATCGCAAAAGTTGGTTTTTTGGCCATTTTTTCAAGCAAACGTTGGATTTTTTGGCATATGTGTGCAAGGTATCGCACACATGCTCTCTACAAATAAATAAATAAAATTGGCCACACATAAACACCATCTTCAGGCATTCTAAAACTCGTCTTTGAACTCCGTACAATATTTTTCTAGCTCGTTCCAAAACTATTCTGTATCATACGCAGAGCCATTTAGCACATCTAAAAGACCCGGGGGTGGGGGGGGGGGTGGCCAGCAGAAGTCCCCTCAAAATTTTGTCGGATCTCACCTATTGGGGATATAAAGATAGT
Organism: Ophioderma brevispina; assembly: GCA_023653785.1. Taxonomy (NCBI): domain Eukaryota; kingdom Metazoa; phylum Echinodermata; class Ophiuroidea; order Amphilepidida; family Ophiodermatidae; genus Ophioderma; species Ophioderma brevispina. The sequence goes on from JAMKCH010000705.1 coordinate 26,449, forward strand.
GCCAATAGGACCAGGGTGACCATGGCAACCGGCAACGGGACCAATTATTTTTTCACTTGTCAAATGCTACAGTAGAAATAGTAAGACTAACACGTAGATTAACAATTTCACTTCAGTATATGCAAGAATTATCATTTTTATTTTTTTGCTGTTCATAACCCCTCAAAAAACAACACCTTAAACCCAGGCCTAAGTTAAGAATACCAGCCTATATTTCCTGTGAGTGCAAGATGGTCATATATGCAATAGCTGCCATATGATACACCTGTGTGCTGCCTTGTATTAAAATAATGTATCTTTTCATGTGTCAGTGGCTCTTGAGATCTCAGCTTGAGCAGGCGCGTAGCCAGCCCGGAGGTTCCGAGGGGGCAATTTCCCGGTAGGTGCAACAAATGTCCCGATCACTAGCATAAATTTCCCGGTCGCAGGGCAAAAAGAATCCGAAAAGGGGCTGATTTAACATGAATATCTGTGTTTTATTTCCCGATTTCCCCTCAAGATTTTTTTCAGAGGGGGCACTCTGTCCCCCTTTGCCCCCACCTGGCTATGCCACTGAGCTTGAGATGGTTCTTCAGATGACTGAGTTGCCTGAAGAACCATTTCAAGAGCAACTGATCAAAAACTTGGCATAGTAGTATGTTTGATGGGATTTCCAACAAATGGCAGCTATTTGCACTTACAACCTTCTTGCACTCACTCAATGATATCTTTTGCAGTCCAAATTATCTTCAATCCAACCATGTATTTTAATATTACAGGAGATGACTGCCTCATTACCACATGTCAAAATGGAGGAAACTGCATTACAGATGCAAATGGAATTTCGTAACATGCGAACCATGCAATCTCGGATATAGTGGAATTTACTGCCAAACTTGTAAGTCTTGTTAAAGTTTGGTGCTTTTGAATGGAAAATATAAATGTAAAGCATAGAATTAGAATCATAATGTAAGATTTTGTGGTAAGGGTATACGTGGATCCTCGGTTTCCTACCGGAAATCATTTTTTACCGAAATTCCTATCCCACAATGCACCAACGATGTACGAGTAGATATACATCACTCCATGCACGCTCGCGGTTTAGTGCGCCTCCTTTAAACTAGGCGCACATTTTGTGGCGCAAAAATTACAAGGCAATCAAAGAGTACTCGTTACTGGTAAAATTTATGTACAGCAAACGGTTTTCGCACAGTTATGACAGAAAAATGACCATATGACACAAAACACCATAGAATATAGGGTAGTCCTACCAATTATCGGACACTTAAGGACTTCGCTAAATATTTAAAAAAATAATTCGATATTTACCCACCAAACACCATCCACGTAATGACCATGTCCAACTTTACTGTTGGCTTGAAATGTGTTGGCAATTACTAGTTGCATTAGCAACCATCGGCTAACAATGACATCTAAGCACTGTGCCAGTTTTCGCACGCCGTCCTTTGCCAGTTTTTCGGACCGTACCTTGCCAGCTTTTGTCGGACACTGCAGAAACAAGCGCTGTAACGTCCGTTTTTGTTGGAGGGGGAACAATTATAAAATGTTCGTTATTTTTTGTATTCCTCTACAAATATCTTTGTTAATTGATTTGTGTTGTAACTCTTGATTGTTTTAATTTATCATGTTCGCATGTAACCAGAACAACAATGTAACCGTAAAGTCGACCCCTGTGGTCAGGGCCGGCGCATGCTTGATGGTATATAACGGCCCGTCGGCATCAGGTGCTTGTAATGGAAATGTGGAAAATACAATGATAAGACCGAAGATGTTGACGACAATGACCATGACGGTGACTAGGTTAACGACAATTTAACGATGACATGACGAATGGCGACGACGACGATCTTATTTTTTTTTATAATTATTAGCTAATTAATAATAATAGACTAATAATAATAATGTCTATTGCAATGATTAATCAGTCCCTATTTTATTATTATTATTATTATTATTATTTATTATTATTATATATCTACTATTATTATTATTATTAGTCTATTATTATTAGTCTAGTATTATTAAGTCTATTATTATTAGTCTATTATTAAATTATTATTTGGTACGCCCACATTAGGAGATGGTTTTTGTCCATAGCAGCTAGAACTGTTTTTATTTTATAAGTCTCTATGAGATTAATTAAATCAAGGAAACTTTTCCCATTCCCGGGCCCCTGCATGAAGAAATATGACAACTTCATTACTAAAATCTAAATTTCCCAGGGGCCCACAAAAAAAACCTATCATTGATAAGGGGTTTCCTCCGTGACAGTATAAAACAGAAAGCACCCTAAACAGTATTTTCGAAGCTGAATTGGCACCCTAATAGATTGCTACCCTATAAACAAGTTTTCTATATCCCTAGTACCTATTTGCCTATATACCTACGTAGGCGTTATCCAATGTTCGCTAATACCGAACTTTTGTTTTCTTTATACGGTTTGTTATTCCGAAGGCTCGTTTTTCATCCTAAGTTGTGTTATTCCAAATGTTCATGTTTATCCAAAGGTGTCGTTGATCCGAAATTAAATAAGGTTCGTTGAATCCGAAATGAATAACTTAGAGCTAAATGAATTTATTTATTTTCCTGATCATATTATTTTTTCTAAATCCATTTTTTCTTTTTTCGAATAAACGAACCTTCGAATAAACACGCAGCTTCGGATTAAAAAACCTTCGGAAAAATAAACCTTCGCATAAACGAACCCTCGTAATAACCAGAATTTTCGGATAAAGGAACCTTCGACATAGCGATTCTTTTGATAAACTAACCCAGTCGGATAACTTGCGTGGAACCACATTTTTCCCCGTCCCCGTGCCTACGGACCTGCACACCCGTACCCCGTAAAGGTTTAATGTTTCAAGGTGTTCATAATTAGCCATTTCAACATAATTCACGTTCGTTTTTGATCTCAACCACACACTTCTGTAATGCCCGTACCCGACCCATCTTAACACACTTTTTTTTCTGACACACGTTATGAATTCGAACCCGTCACGGAATAAAGCCGGCGTTTGTAACACAGAATCGCCTAAATCGCCTTCTTCGCTTAATTCTCCCTACCCTCCATTTATGAATTGCTTCACTGGCGCGAAAACGGGACTCCCTAGGTAAGTAACAATACTCCTCCGATACACGTAGGATCACTGAGGATTGTGGTGTGCGAAAATGAAACTGCCACAGATTTATACTTTGATTACAACCAATATGTAGGCGAAAGCAACGCAAGAGATGCAGTTTGTATATTATGCGTGTACACGCTACGAGTAAACATTTGGTTTACTTTTACCGCGAACTATTGATCCTAATAATTCCCGCCTATTTGGTGGTTAATCAAATATACACATGGCGGAATTGTGTAATTTTTTTATTGATAAAAAGTGATTTAGTAAGTCTACTAAAAATCAACAAAAGATCAAATATACCAACCTATTTAATGAGCCGAGAATCTAATTAGTCTTATGACTGTTCTGACTCACGGCAGTCTCAGCTCGGTCTTTCCCAATTTCCACTCATTGCAAACTGTTGGCCACCCGTACGTAATTTGACCCCCAATACCTCAATGACGAATAAGTTTCCAACGGACTAAAGCCGGTGTGAAAGCAAATAGTCACGGAGGAGCCAAAGTCCGGGGCTCCATATACTATAACGGAATAAAGCGTGAAAACTTATGTTGCGTGTGTGAGAGTCCTGAATCGATTGCCCTATTGTTCACCTTCGCGGTTTTCCCTCCCGCATGAGTACGCGGACCAAGAATTACTCGATTCTAACAACCCGGAAAAATCCCTGTAGCCTATATGATGATAATGGTAATGTGTGGTTAACTGTCGAACTATGCCTCACTGTTTTTGGTGGCTAAACAAGACATTGCCAATAATGCTTTGCGATTGTTCATGTGTATAGTTTGTCTTGCCTTTTCCCCGCCGCAACACCTTTACCCGCATTTTGACATGAGGAACTGGATGAACACTTACAAGCTGTCTCGACCCCTATCTTCCTCAAATTGACCGCCAATTAACCCTCGGTATAGGCTCAACCGCCCATTCATCCCCATTCATAAAACCTTTTCTGGCTAGATACTAATCGAAAATCTAATAATGATATTACGCCGTTCAGACTAGGACCGAGACTAATGATGAGATTTTTTTGCCACAGAAAGTGACGTTTAGGAGATTCGTTTGTTTGATCAAATAGTCGAAGGACATTTTCGCTCTGCGTAAGTTCACAAAATTCCAACCAGAATTTTTGAAAACCCCACCCCAAATTTTTGAATTTTTCACAGAATTTGTTTTTTATTCTGTTTATTCTACAAGATTCAACGAACTCTTCTGTTGATAAATACTCAACACCGGGAAAAATTTAAGCGAAGTCGGCGGATTTAGGCGATCCGTGTTTTTTGACAAAACCCGAATAAAGCACCTGTTTCTTCACGTGGCAGAGACATGAGAAGATTTCCAGAAAGAAGCGCCCCAATTTTTCTCGAGCCTAGCTTTTCTACATATTTGGAAAGCTTTACCATATGTATTAGATCAACACCTGAAGTGAATATCTAATTGCCACATTATGGTTATAACCATAGTGTTTTTGATCTATATTATTAATCGGAGATCTCCGCCATGCCTTCGTTGCGCAGAGAGACTTTTCGAGCTAACTATAGACAAATATCCGACCAGCCAAATGGAATGGGGGTCAGAATGATTCCGCCATTACTGGCTGGGCCTCCAACCCAAAACCATAAACCCAAATCTTTTTGTACTCTGTACCACTCTTGATTAATTAATTCAAAAGCTACAATAATCGCACATTTTTGGTGAATTAAGCAGGATGCCGCCCAGCTATGGCTTCCAGTGAGGTGTTGGAATGTGACAAACCGGATTCGTGTATATCAGAGGGCGTATCCACAGGAATGGCATATACCCGGGGGGGGGGGGGGGGGGGGCAAACTGCACCGATGACATCTGTTGGCTCCTTTGTTCTCAGTTTTTGTGCGGCACTTTTTGTTTGTCTTAGTCACTTTCTTTCCAATTTATTCACCACCGCCTTCGTTTCTCGCTATATTTTGGCTTTTCTTATCCTTTTTGGCGCCCTTTCCTATTTTTATACTTTCCTTTTCCTCCTTTTTATTATATCATGCGGTGGCAGCCGCATGATATATTGCCTTCTCTCTCGATTCTTTCTTTCTTTTACCTTTTTCTTCTTTTCTTTCTTTGTACCTTGCTTCAAAATGCCTACTGGTGCCATATGCTTGGTCGGATTGAACTAAGAATTGCCCACAAGAACCCCTTACCCAAGGTTCATATACGATGTTCACCGTTTGACCATAGGGGTCACGTAGGGTCATAGCGGTCACTTGTCCGCGCTAACCCCCCTTTTCCTCCTTCTTCTCCGCCAGTTTTCATGTGCTAACTATCGATTCCATTTTCGTTTGTCGCATGTTTTGCCAGGTTACTGGTCCATATGGGTTGGTAACAACAATATTTTTTAATCCCAAGGTCATTTAGGGTCGAAAGGGGCAGTCTCTCTACCCCCTCTTAATATTGAAAATTCTACTATGTTACACGTTAAACGTGATCTTGACCAGACTTGGTTTTTCGTCCTAATAACCCCAGACCCAAGAGCCAAACAGGGTGTTTACAGATTGGGGTCAAAGGTCACGCAGGGTTCATTACAGGTCCGTCGCACTTACCCTCCTTTTTGCTGTTATAGGCCACACGTCCCTAACTGCTATAATCACCAAGTCTTGACAGAATATCCGCTGACGCCAGCCCTTTATGGGCTGTTTTACATATTGGGGTCAAAGGTCACGCAGGGGTCATTAAAGGTCTGTCCGCTCTTACATTACCCTCCTTTTTGCTGTTTCTTCTACAAATCAATTACTATTAATCACTAGACTTTGGTCAGAAGAACCCCTGATGCAAGCCCAATATGGGGTGTACACAGATTTGAGATAGTGGTCAGGAAGGGGTCATTTGGGGTTATATCGTGATTTTATTTCCAAGCAGCTTTTCGCACAGTTTCTGTTTCTTCAAATCATATTTTTCCACTCCAAAGGTTAAATTTTCATGTGAAAAAGACATCAGACGTGATTGAGTCCCACAACCAGCCCGTTCCATCAACGCGAATGGCCTCACAATTCACTTCATACCTATTGCAAAGTTTCAATATTGAACCGCCTATACTATACTACACGCATACGTCGTCTGCGAGACAGCGTACATGCTCATGTGGCTCAACTCTATCTTCTGAAGCTGTAGTTTCCTTTTGATTTGGTTTGTAAATTTAACCACTTTTTGCCGCTTTTCCATACATTATATCAATGCAGAAATTCAACAAGCTTCCATTTGAACAACCAATTTACTTCTAAGAACTCCAAGTAGTTCACAAGATTCGCCTAACACTGTTGGCGCAGTTGTTTTTAAAATGAGAACTGTATCCCACAATTTTTTTTTGTCCTGAACTATTTATTTAGCTCACTTTCCTTCCTCCCCCCCCTATTTAGGTTAGGTCTCCCCCCCCCCGATATATAATACACGCAGTAAGCACTTCTTGGTCGCAAAAAACTGTTGCCGCATTTTGTTTCATTGCCGTCAGATTAAGCGCGAACCCTGTAAGCACGGCTAGGTCTGTATTTTGAAAGACCTCACACCATATATCAATTGCTATAATCACCGGAACTTGGTCAGAAGAATTGCTGACCCAACCCTTATAACATGTGACATATATGGGTCAAAGGTCACATGGACCAGTGCCAAGTATCACTGCCCAAAATGATATACTCGTGCTTTCTAAAGCACAATCGATGCCTAGTTGCATTTTTTCGCCCCCTAATTTTATCTCTTCTTTAGCTTCCCTAGAGATTATTTCCTTTTCATTCCCCTTCAGCTTTTCTATCTCTTTCCACTTAAATTGTCCCCTTCCCCTTTTCATTTTACTTGTTTCTTTTCCTCTCCTCCATTCCATCTCTAATTTTCTTTCGTTCCTCCTCCCTTTTCTTCTTCCTCTTTCCTTCTCTTTTTTCTCCTTTTCCTTCTTTTGGCGCCACCTTTGGCCACCGGGGGGGGGGGCAAAGCGCCCCCTTTACCCCCCAGGATACGCCACTGATATTCCCAATTCACCGGTATAAGTTTTGCTAGCCGTTATCAAATGCCACCGGTCAATAAAAATAGTGCTTATTATTGCTTTAATGGTTGTGGCCATTTTTTGGGGGGATCGTTTATTTTTTTTGCTGCACTTCTTCATTCAATTAGTTTCAATTTGCCTTCATCCTCTACCCTTTCCGTTTCCAACCATGCAGAAATTTTTAAGGGGGGGGGGGGTAAAGTCGTGGATCAATTAGTTTACTGCTCATCACTAAAACACATTTATGCAAAGGTGAAAACGGGTGACGGTCTAATTATCAATTTAATTGATATTATGTATTTTTTTCTGACCTGAGGGCAAAGCATTGACTCATCAACTTTTTTTTCAGGTCGGGATGGGTGCGCCGCCCTATTTCCGAACTTGGGATCATTCGAAAGTAGGGCTTGGGAATGAAATTTTGACATTTTGCAGGATTAGATGAAATTTGGCTAAATTCAGCTTCTGAAGGCATAACATTTCCCTGGAAAGGGGACCTTTAAGGAACTGACATTACTGGGTGTCTTGGGGACGTCTGAAGACCGAAATGAGCGGGGTTATAGGCCGCACATAGGGTTTACACGTTACACTCTTAGCAATAGAAGTTCAACATAGACCATTTTTTTTGTCCTGTATGTTTTCCACCTAAGCAGTGCTAAAGGTTCTGCTTTAAAAGTTCTATGAAGAACCTTCCAAATTTAAAAATAGGCCTAGGAAAGTCTTTTTGTATGTTTCACATATATTTGAAGGTTTTAAGTGACATGAAAGAGGTCGTGAAAACCTTTGGTCCCAAAATAAATTCATGGCCCCCCAATTTTTTCTTTCCTGTTATACCAAAACCTACGGCCCGTCCTCAGAAATTGGCTTTATTACCATCGCCATTTTAGGTTCTTAAGTTTTAAGGTTCTAACAAAGAACCATTTTTTCTTTGCTAACAAACCTTTTTTGGGTTCTATAATTAAAGAACCCCGTGAAGATTTAAAAAATGGTTCTGACCAAGAAAATTGGTTTTTGTAGAACATTAAACTTTTAGGAACCCTAAAACAAACCACCCTTCCGAGGTTCTTGGTAACAGAAAGAATTATTTTTTATTTGGCCACAAATATTTTGAACGCACGTGTCATCACTGCCTTGCACATTGCTTAACCTTTCAAATATATGTGAACACATTCCTAGGCCTAGTAAATGTTCAAACCTCTTTCCACTGTCATGCCCCCCCCAGTAATGAGTGGAATGAGGGGTGTCAGAGGCGTTTTTTTTTTCTTTATCTCACTCCCTGCAAAACTGTGTTTAGAGATTAACATTTTTCTAAAACACATTTCTTCCCTAACTTTGTAAACATGTCGAAATGCTTAACGTGTTTGGTGTGTTCATGACTAGTGTTTAGCAATTAACCATTGATTTTAGCAATATTGGACATTCTGCATTTACTTTTAAACATGATTTACAAATGAAGGCAAAAAATTGTTCAATTGCTAAACAAACAGCTTTTTTAGAGTGTTTTTTCTTTTCTTTCCATTTTAAATTTTTTTTGTTCTTCTCTTCTCCTTTCTCTATTTAAACCATCTTTAAAATAGGAGGGTCGACGGATACGGGGAATCGGGGCTCAGTATGAATCGAAATGAATGTGGGATTCCAGGGGGTTGGGATATTTTTGGTAGTTTGAATACTTCAGGATTAAAAACAATTGACTGTCAATTATACACCCGGGAGACTTTAAACTAGACCAAATAACCCGTAAGATTTTTCCACGTCTGAGACCTTACTAAAAGCTACTACTGTAAACAAAAGTCTCAACCCTAACAATAACATATCAATAAACTGAATATTGTATTTACAACAGAAACAATCATGGTGGGCGGTTTTTACAATAAATATAGATAAAATATCCACAAATAATTTTAAAAAAATACAAATATAAAAACAAACAACAAATAAAACAAAAAAATAACAACAAATAACAAATGACATGTTAATTATCTCACCGACATAAAATTAAACTAAATGTTATGTTATAACAAAAACATCATGTGGGTCTTTTACAAATGCCTAAATAAAATATTTAAAAAAAAATAATAACAAGTAAATACAAAATAGAAATAAAATAAATATTAAAACAAATATGGTTCCTTTAATTATGCTTTAATGATTCGTCAGGCAATACGCGCTATAAAATCTGAACACACCTTTCCAGGTTGACATTCCCCCCCCTCCCCCCAGTATTTTAATGAGGGCGTCCGAAAACCTGGACATGCGCAAAAAATCCTTTCCAGTTTTCGGACCTTTCATGCAGTCGGCTGCTTCGGTAGAAAACAGACAAGTGGACCTGCAGCAAAAATACATAGTTTACATGACCCTAAAGTAAATTGAGATTTTTGTGAATGTGCAAAATGCACGACCTCCCGAAAGTGATCACGCCGTACTACGCTACGCTCATACGTACCGATGTTTTTTTTAAAAATTAAAAAATGGGGCCGACTCGCCACGCTTATCCTCGATGTTTCGAAAGACAACACACATAGACGTGCTACAAGGTAGCCATTTAATGCAGTATCTCAATTCGGATCTTATATTAGGATTTTGATGGATTAAAATGTAGTGTTTGCTTTAAGAATAAACCACCATGTCTCACCACATACATCTGTCCAAAAACGAAAACTGCAGTGTCCCGATAATAGGGCGTCCCACCCTTATGCGCTGTTATAGTTTCTCTACTCGTACAATCGTTGGTGCAGTTGTGGGGATAGGAAATTTTCGGTATAAAAAATGATTTCCGGTAGAGAACCAAGAATCCCGTATTGACTGTTGAGAATGTGAGAGTAAAATGATTACTTTCATAACCCAAACATCCCCATATTATTGGAACAATACTTCATTGGTCATGTTCAAGATATTTAGGTTAAAAGTGGTTGTCCAAGCTTATCCTTCTTGTTTTGTTTTGATACCCATATGCTGGTCACCATGACATGTGTAAAACCGACAATAATCTTAATAAAGAGCTTGTATTCCTCTTAGTATAGTAATATAGTATATTCGCCCATATTTTGTTTACTAGACATAAGGTTATGTTATTTTTTTTAGATAATCCATGCACAGTTGGTCTTCATCAATGTGTAAATGGCGATTGCGTTCCTACCTCTGCTGCAAACTTCCCGTACCTCTGCCAGTGCTACGATGGTGGCTGGCATGGTCAATTCTGCCAGAATGGTAAGGGATAATCTGCAATGTTATTTTGTGTGACTGGTATTGTGAAATGGAGTCTAACTTTGAACCTGGGTTTAAACCAGTTAGTCCTACATGAGTGAACCTTTTTTTCAATTCAACATACTCTAAAAATGTGCTGCAATGGGTGAGAAAATTCCTCATGGATGGAATGTAACTTTCACAGTATTTTGAAAGAAAAAAAAGGTCCACTCATGTAGGACTAACCCTGGTTTAAACCCAGGACTAAAGTTACTGTGTACTTTAGAAGTCCGGCTATCTTGCAGCTACGGCATCGCAACTAGCTCAGTGTTTACTGTGCAGTAGCTGCCGCGGTAGACACTGTGTAGCTGCCGTATAGGCTACCACGCAAGTAAGAAAACGTCCGTGTATAGTTTGATTACCACCAAATAGAAGGGCCTCACAACACAAGTAATGCTGGGCAGATTAACTGGCACCATTGCTGGAGTCGATACAGTATGATGTACATTACTGGTGACTGATATTCAAGGGAAGAAAATGAATGACTTTTTACGATTGACATACCCATATGTTTTATTCATTACAATAGTGACATGAATTATGATGAAAAGACTTTCTGGTTCCATTCAGTGTGTACCTCAAGTGCACAATTTTTACTTCCGTGCAATGGCCTAACAATGCAAGAGACGCATTGTGTATTTTTTTGCTTGGCGCGCGATTCTCAAGGTTTACTTGGAACATTATCAACTGAATATTTCCTGCCTATTTGGAGATAATCAAAGTATACTTACAAATAACTTACCAAGCTGTGTACATGTATGTGTTGGTACTAAAGGCTGACTCAGAGTTTTCCCGATAAGGGTGCACTCAATTTTCATACAAATCAAGTTTTTTTGTTTATACATAATGCTTGTCCATATACTAATCACTGTGTGAAACAACTAAGCTCAAATTGAAGTCCTTCATATAGAAAATCAAAACTTTGTTATAAAATTCCGGATCCGGAATTTTTGTTATACAAGGTGTCATATGGCAATATACTGTGCATAACTTGTTCAATGTTACTCATCTTCGCAATTAAGCATTTTAGGTAACTATCTGTAGTTTAATAACTTCACAAAAACTGATAGTTCAAAATCTCTGAGTCAACCTTTAAAGAGACATGAGGACATTTCCGGAGAGAGGCGGCCTCAATTTTTTTTTTGAACCCAGGTTTTTTGCATATTGGAATACTTACCAATGTATTAGATCACACCTGAAGTGAATAAGCCGAATACGCCGTCTTTATGTAATAAGATGATGATTTAGTAATTTCTGTCATGTACAACAGAAATTCAAAGCATGGTTTCCTATAGGGGCCTTTAGAATAGCAGGCAAGTTCAAAACAATGTTTGCGGTTTTCTTTCGTGCTTGTTTGTCCAATATACTTTCGAAACATTCTCGGTAATTTGAGAGAAATTTATATCCTAAAAAAATCTGTCACTTTAACCCTCGTCTACCGAAGGGGGGGGGGGGTGGTTACCACCCCCTTCAGGTTTTTCCCCAGCTTGCTAAAACCCCCTTTTTGGTGCCAAATTATATAATGTAATTGTCAGTTGACATTTTCCGTTCCTTTTCATCCAAAAACAAACATCCACCAGGGTATAGGTAAGATACAGGGTGATCCCAAAGTGATTTATAGGGGGTGGCAACCACCCCCCTTCGGGAGAGAAGTACCAACATGCCTAGCACAACACAGGAATATCACAGACACTTGATAGCTATGGTCCTCCTCTTTCCATTGATACCAAAATGAGTACCAACATGCCTAGCATTACGTCACACTGACGTCATACAGGAATCGGATTTACAGGAATCGGATGTTCAGTAACGAAAATCACAGGGGGTGGTAACCACCCCCCCTTCGGGAGTTTTGTTACAAAAAATGGCTCGGGTAGACGAGGGTTAAAGTAGTAAGACATATATTACACAGAACAGAAAGCTTGGATGACAAAATCTAAAAAAGGGAGATAGTTTGAGGAATTAAAAAAATTGGCAGTACATATTGCTTTATTCCATAATAGTTTAATCGATATTGCAATATATCCGCAGTTGATTGTGTGAATGTGAAGTTTTTTGTTTTGAATTATGAAGCAATTTCAAATATTTCTTGAAATAATTTAGGATTCAAATGTAGTGTACATGAAATTCCTACGAATGCAAACTAATGATAAAAAGTGATACCCATGTTTGCACTGATTGATGTACAGCTCCTACTGGATGTGCAGATGGACCATGTGAAAATGGTGGGGTTTGTACTACCTTGGGCGTTGATGGTTTCCAGTGTACCTGTAACAGTGGTTGGTTTGGTCCCACTTGCCAGTACAGTAAGTATGAAATAGAAATAATAACACATACACAATGATGGGACTACAGTTTGATATTTACTAAAAAATGGTGGTGGACATGTGAACAGTGCGAAACGTCTGCAAAACAGGTAAAGATACACCAGGCCCGTATGCGGGGGGGGGGGGGGGGACTTTTTGTTGAATATTTTTTTATAAAAAGGCCAAAAAATTAGACACGAAAGTTAGGGGGGTTAGGTCCACTTTTAGCATAAAAGGTCCACTTTTTTTTAAAAAAGGTCCACTTTTTCGAAGTCCCGCACACCCCCCCCAAATAAATCCTGCATATGGCCCTGAGATACACCATAGACATAGACAAATTCTTGTGAGACCTACCTGGATAAGTATTATAATTACAAAAAATGGGCAGTTCAAAATTAAACATTTGCTATGTTTGCTTCAAATGTAACAATAAGACATTATTTGAAGAACTCAATAGTATGTTTTAATGTAATGTGGATCTAATGCCAATAATATCAAAAATCTTAAGGGGGAACAAGCATCATTTTTAGGTGATATTTTGAATGGCCAGGTTAAGGGACTTGAAATACTTGCACATGGGGCTGTTATATATCAATATGAAGCATATTAAGCGAACTTTCAGAAAATGGTATTTTTATGTTCATATCAATACATAATATACAAATGAGATGAGGTCAAAGGTCAAATATGTCAAATTTGGGTAAAGTGAAATTGCACATTTCCCCCAAAAAAGTAGTACTAATGGGGTCTTTTTTACCAGTTGTTTGTTATCCATGTAAGTTACATGGGTCAAGCTGTGCAACCTAATACAGAGACATTTTAAATTGTTTGCATGTTGCAATGGCAACAAATTTCTTGAAAAATTCATTTTTTTTGCTGGATTTGACTTTGAAGGCTCATAAATCAAAAAGTAAGAAATTTTCCCACATTGAGTCGGCACAGCATTGTAAAACCTACATGGTCATACACCATTCCAAAGTACAAAATTTGGGAGATGGAGAAAATTTCAAAGTTCGAAAATTTAAAAAAAAGATAAAGGGCGATAAAGTTCTAGAAACACTTAATTTTATTTATATTGATTTATTTATATTGATTTGTCAATGTCAAAATTATTATTTACATTAAAGGGGGATGGCCTGATTTCAGGATATGAAGTTTTCATCTTGATAGATTGGCCTTCACTCCAAAACCCCATCTGTAAAGTTTTGCACCGATATTTCAATCCGTTTTGATGCAAGAGCTAAAAACGTGATTTTGTAAGCCCCATAGAGGATTGTGTAAAATTAATATTGGTCGACCAAAATGAGGTACATTTTCGCTCATAACTTCCAAACCAAACATCCTTTGGCTCTAAGATTTCACAGGGGAAATGAGAAAAATAGTAGCTTTTTTCTGATACCAAAATGTTGACCACTTCCGGTAAAATCTGGGGCTTTCTGGGGACTAGGCTATTAGCGATCTGGCCATGGACCTTTAATTATGCTAAATTAAAATACCCAAAATATCAGGAAAAATCACCATAGTTAGGCCAAAATTAATTTTATTTGGGCATTTTCTTAACTATCATTGCTCAAAAAACAATAAGACAAATAAGAAAGTTATTTTGCTTGCATGGTACATTTACATTTGACATTTGTTGCATGGAACAGAATGTCGATTTTCACCAAATGAAAAAAATAAAATACAGCTGAAAGTAGTGAGAGAATGCAGGAAATTTAGGAAAATCTTGCTCAACATAAATTTGACCACTGGTCCACCCTAAAACCTATTTTCAGAAAATTAGTACAAATATCTGTCATTTCACCAGGCATATTGTCCTGGGAATGACCCATTCTCTGGTGTATTGTTGTATGGTCTTCCTTGTTGCTTGCTTTTAAAGGTGCAGTGGTTGAATCAGCCACCTTAGTTTCTGTTCCGTTCACAAGATATTCCCAAGAAAAAGGTTAATTCAAATTGGTTTGATTTTGTGAGGCGTGTGATGTTATGTGTTTTGGGCAAAAATGGTTTATATCACCGTGCCCTTAGGCTACGGTGTGTTAATTTCTGTTACGGAGGAGAAAATACAACAAGTTATGAATTTCTTCCAGAGTAAGATCCAGCGGCACACATGCTTTCTTAGGCCAACCGTTCAGATGATATAACCAAATCGAGGCTGTGGATCATGGCATGCACCTTTAAAGTGACAGGAGATTTTTTTAGGATAGATTCTCTCCATTGCACAGGATCGATTGTAGACAACCTAACCAAGAACGTCCGAAGGTTTATAGGACAAACAAGTACAAAGAAAACAGCAACCTTGTTTTGAACTTGCCTGACTATCGTAATTGTCCCCATAGAACACCGTGCTGACTTTCTGTCGTGCACGACAGAAAGTACTAAATCATCATATATTACATAAGGACGGCGCATTCGGCTTATGCACTTCGGGTGTCGTTCTAATACATTGGAAGACATATCAAATGCAAAAAACCCGGGGTTGGACAAAAATTGTGGGAGCTTCTTTCTGGAAATCCATCATGCTCTTAAGGTTTGGTATTCTATAATATAGCAACAAGTTTAGTTTTTCAGTTGGAGGATGACTGCTCTGGCCTTTCTTGGCCTTTTGGTCGTCTCCTTATGCCATTGTTTTGTATAGTTAGTGATGATAATGAACTCATATTATATATTTTTGGTGCACAGAATAGGAATTGGATATCACTGTGGAAATAAAATCTTGGATAGGCAATTTTGTTCTGACCATGGTGGCGTTGTATTTGAACAAGCGTGCATAAAAATAAAACTCTTCTTGAAACGCTGATTTTTCTATTGTGACTAACTGGTAACAAAAAAATCAGTGAAAAACCAAGTTAATCAAGGTGAGCCCTCTCTGTGCATCTAATTCAAAAGCAACACATACTAGTTGGCAGCCTGATTTGTGTTTGTGTGTTGTGTAAATGTGGGTGTGGTGTGTATGCTTTGGTGTGTACGCGTATGTGTATGTATTGCTGTATGTATAGGTCCTATGTTATGATGTGTGTCTGTGTGTGTGTGGTGTGTGTGTTGGTGTGTTTCTCCCGCGCGCGCGCGTGTGTTGTGTGTTATAACTCTTTGTGGTTTCGGTTTTAATACTGGGACCAGGATCTTTGTGGTTTTACGGTTGAGGAGGTCTGGGTCATTCGGGGGTTCACTGATCTAGAACCATCGCGGACGAGCTAGGGAACTGTTGTCCCTTTTATTTTTATTTATGATTTACGATTCAGTAAGGTCTTAACCATTGTATATATTTTACTTTTTAGTATCCAATCTATATTTTTTATATGATTTTCTATTCTTAATGAATGATCAAAATTATGTTTTATATGCTGTCTTTTCCTCTTAGACTTTTAAAATCATTGTTGTCTTTCTTATTGACTGTGTTCTGTGTATTGTATATTTAAATATTATTTTTAACGTGGACTTATCATACATTTTATGTATTATCATGGCCCTGCTGAAAATCAATCTTTTTGAGCAGGTTACCTGTTGAAATATTGTGCAATAAATAATAAATAAATATAATAAATACAATGAATTAGTTTTAATCTTCCACCAGTTGTTTTTTTTAGTCCCCATTTGGTCGACCATTTAAATCGGCGCGAAACTTTACAGAGGGGGTTTTGAGTGAAGGCCAATCTATCAGAGAAAACTTCATATCCTAAATCAGGCCATCCCCCTTTAACCAGTATAATTTTTTTTTAGATAATTCAAAATATACTGGTTTGTAGCAATTCATTTTGTGGGTACAGTGGATTAACATATTCTTTTGTTCACAATGAAACTTAGCTCATTAGCATCACCCTAACCAAGTTTAAAATTAATGGGTTAGTGCATTTTGTTGGCCATAATTAATGGCATTTGACATTAATATAGGCCTAACTGACATGTATCACATGCAGACTAATCACATGCAGATTATCCTCACATGCCGATATCTAGACCTCCACAAGATACATCATCCCATTAACATACTTCCTTAATATTCATGAAACTAATCACGCTATTTAATTGGCTGATTCCTATTATAAGTATTATTTCTCTTGGGATTTCCCTACAACCTCATCCCCAGAGCCACAGTGAGGTGTAATAAAACAAATTAAAGGTGTATATCATGGAAATAAGGTACACACTTTTTCTTTGGTTCTGGCAACAGACCTATCACCCTTGCCCTTCAGGCCTGCGGTCACAGGCCTGCGGTCACAGGCTTGCAGCCAGTGCCTCGGGAAATGAGTGGCCCTATTTCCCCTCTAACCATGTTTTGTATGCTGTTGTGGGAACCAAGAATAATAAAATGTTCTTGTTTTACATAGGGGACCAATGTATATATGGCAATATTAATTGTCTCAATGGAGGAACCTGTTCCAGTGATCCTGCAACTGGGGCATTTATTACATGTGAACCTTGCAACATTGGATACAGTGGATTATATTGTGAAAATGGTAAGTTTGCATGATTGAACCTCTCCAGAAAGTTTGTTTGCCTTCCTTGTACCAACCTTCAAAACAGTAGGCCACTCCAAGGTATTTTAAGAATTTTGGTTCAAAAAGTGCTTGAGTTTTCCAAAAAGAGTGCTTCCTTGGAAACAAGAACAGTAATGGTGAGGAGCTCTAGTACTTTATTTTCTTCAGTGTGTGTCAGATTGACTGTCTAAAGTCTGAAAAATTACTTTTGAAATAAACAATTAAAGAGAATATATTTATTAATCTTTCCCTGGAGATGGCAGGTGCACGCACGACATGTGAAAAAAAACCCCCGTGTGCGCTTTTGGGCCGGATTCGAACCGGCGACCTTCGTATTACAGCACGACGCCTTAACCGACTGAGCTATCAAGCAGGGTCGGTAGAAGAGCGATAGATGTAATTGATATGAACCATAAAAAAATACACATTTCTGAAAGTTCGCTTAATATGCTTCATGTTGATATATAAAACAGCCCCATGGGCAAGGTATTTCAACTCCCTTAACCTGGCCATTCAAAATTATCACCTCAAAATTGATGCTGTCCCCCTTAAGATTTTGATTTATTGACATTAGATTCCACATTACATTAAAAATAGACTATTGAGTTGAGATTTAAACCTAACACCTATAGTGACTATCTATCGCCTCTTTACCGACCCTGCTTGAAGCTCAGTCGGTTTAGTTAGGTTTTAGAGCGTCGTGCATGTATACGAAGGTCGCCGGGTCGAATACGGCCAAGCGCACACGGGTTTTTTTTTTTCAAACAACTTTTTATTTTTTGAAATTTCTCACCCAGTGATTAATAAAATATACATCCTTGTCTACTGGGAACTAACGTCGTTTAAATTTCAATTAAAGAGAATATGATCGTGAAGCAAATTAGCATTCAATAACTTTTGGCAGAAACAAAATTTAAACTACCTATTTGAATTCAACAATTACCATAAAATTAACTGTAGATGACTTTTTTTCTCTAATTCCAAACATTTCATGGACTCATTTTTAAAATATCATTATCGAGCAACATTAGTCAATCCCATTCATTATGATTTGCAGAAGATTTTTTCCATGTTTTCTGAAATAACCAAAAGAACAGTAGTGGCACCAGACATCTTTTTCTGGGAGGGGAAAGTGAATTCTTGGGGGGGCAAAAGGAAATTCCAGGGGGGGGAAAAATATGAAAAATTTGGAAATTTTTCACCAATTTTGGCCAAAAGCGCTGATTTTTGGCCCCAAATACTGAAGTTTTGCCCCAAATCCTTCATTTTTCTTTCCGAACACGGGGGGGGAGGGGGGGGGAAAACTTTAGGGAGAAAAAAAAAATTTGGGGGGGTGCAATGCCCCCACCTGCCACCATGGGGCCGCCATGCAAATGAACTCTAAAAACCTGAACATAGGACACTCCAATGGCTCGCCTCTCTAGGATCAATCTGGACCAATTTTGGAGAATTTCAATTATCCGGCAAGAAAACATTTGCACAATGACATTTAAGGACCCAAGGTGTGACTTTTGACCCTTTCTCCTCTTTGTCCTAAAAAATCCATGAGAGTCATCTCTTGAAGTTCATTCTGTGGATTGTTTGTGCAAAGTCGCACGTAGCAGAGTTTTAACCGTAAGGATTCACACCACTAATAAAACTAGGTTGTAGCAGACGAGCAGTGCTGAGACGTGTTGTTGGCGTCCCACCCAATATGCCCCTCATTGCCGAAATGAAGGTCACCAAAAGTTGATTAAGTTGTGTCTTTAAAATGAAATTGAAATTAACATAATGTGTGACTAGAAAACAAACCATTTGGGCGAGTGGTTGGCGTAAATATTGTTGTCTGTGCCATTTTTGTATTAATTTCTGAGTATTTGGGTAACTGTGAAAATTTTAAGTTATCGTAACATTCAACTAGGCATGGAGTTTGGAAAACAGGCAAATCTTTCAATGCTCTGTAACTCAAAAAATCAGCCTTCATCATATTGGACTTTTCATTTTTTGTGGAAGAGGTATGGTCCTAATCTTCCCCCAAAAATCCAGTTTGACATAACCAGTCGCTTTATAGCCGAGAACTTGACGTTTGGTGATTTGGAGAGTCATTTTGTACACAAGTTATGGGGATTGATTTAGTGGTGCGATCCTACCAATTTATTGAAATGATGGACCCCCAGGAAAGTGATTTTTGAAAAGACCAGTTTTCTCTCTTGGGCCTTACACACTTATCCCTACACTGATGCTTACAGCACACCATAGTCATATTCAAATTTCTATCTTTTACGAACAATTTCCAATAAATAAAAGACAGTTTTTATCCCCATGGATTGAAAAGCAGAGGGGATTGCGAGGGTGCGAATGTCGTAGTGTATGTATGTATGTGTGTGTTCAAGTCTTGTGGTAGGGGGTGGGTGGAGGGCGGTTATGGTGTTGCGAATATAATGCAAGAGACGGGGAAGGATGTACCCTTAAAACAAGATCTGGGGGGTTAAGGGGAATAGGGGTGCCTTAGGTGTTGATGATATCAAGGTAATGTTTTTTTTTTTTTTTTTTTTTTGTTAACCAAGGCAAAGGTCAGCTGAGGTCATGTTCCAGGACTGCCATCTTGGCCAGGGGGATGATGCAATTTTACTTGCTGTAGTTTATTTCATATTCTTTGTGTTATTCAATACTTACAACAATCAATAACCATTCTCCACTGAAAAATTAAATTCATCACAAATGGAAAAGTAAAGTGAAGGAGGAAAAAAGAGGACTACAGGAAACGGACATGATACCTTGGTAAAAGGATTGGGCAGTAAAGGAAGAGAAATAAGGAAACGACAGGATTACCTATAAGCATTGGCAGTAAAGGGAGAGAATAAGGAAAGACAGGATACCTCGGTAAAGAATTGGGCAGTAAAGGAAGAGAAACAAGGAAACGACAGGATTACCTTAGTAAAGCATTGGCAGTTAAAGGGAGAGAACTAAGAAACGACAAGGATACCTTCGTAAACATTGGCAGGAAAGGAAGAGAACTAAAGAAACGACATGATTACCTGTGTAAAGCATTGGCAGGTCAAAGGAGAGAACTAAGGAAACGACAGGATACCTTGGTAAAGCAGTGGCCAGTAAAGGAAGAGAACTAAGGAAACGACCGGATTACCTTAGTAAAGCATTGGCGTAAAGGAGGAATAAGGAAACGACAGGATTACCCCCCTTAGTAAAGCTTGGCAGGAAAGGAAGAGAACTAAGGAAACGACAGGATTACCTTAATAAAAGCATTTGGCAGTAAAGGAAGAGAACTACCGGAAACGATCAGGATTACTTAGTAAAAGCATTTGGCAGTAAAGGAAGAGAACTAAGGAACCGACAGGATTACCTAGTAAAGCAATTGGCAGTAAAGAAGACCGCAACTAAGGAAACGCAGGATTACCCCTTATTAAGCATTGGGCAGTAAAGGAAGAGAACTAAGGAAAAAGAAGGATCTACCTTAGTAAAGCATTGGGCCAGTAAAGAAAGAGAAACAAGGAAACGACAGGATTACCTTAGTAAAGAATTGGGCAGTAAAGGAAGAGAACTAAGGAAAATACAGGATTACCTTAGTAAAGCATTGGGCAGTAAAGCGAAGAGAACTAAGGAAACGACAGGATTACCTTGGTAAAGAATTGGCAGTAAAGGAAGAGAACTAAGGAAATGACAGGATTACCTTAGCTAAAGCATTGGGCAGTAAGGAAGAGAACTAAGGAAAGCGACTGATTACTTAGAAAAGCATTTGGCAGTAAAGGAAGAGAACTAAGGAAAATACAGGATTACCTTAGTAAAGCATTGGGCAGTAAAGGAAGAGAACTAAGGAAACGACAGGATTACCTTAGTAAAGCATTGGCAGTAAAGGAAGAGAAATAAGGAAACGACAGGATTACCTTAGTAAAGCATGGCAGTAAAGGAAGAGAACTAAGGAAACGACAGGATTACCTTAATAAAAGCATTGGCAGTAAAGGAAGAGAACTAAGGAAACGACAGGATTACTTAGTAAAAGCATTGGCAGTAAAGGAAGAGAACTAAGGAACCGACAGGATTACCTAGTAAAGCATTGGCAGTAAAGGAAGAGAACTAAGGAAACGACAGGATTACCTAGTAAAGCATTGGGCAGTAAAGGAAGAGAACTAAGGAAACGACAGGATTACCTTAGTAAAGCATTGGGCAGTAAAGAAAGAGAAACAAGGAAACGACAGGATTACCTTAGTAAAGAATTGGGCAGTAAAGGAAGAGAACTAAGGAAAATACAGGATTACCTTAGTAAAGCATTGGGCAGTAAAGGAAGAGAACTAAGGAAACGACAGGATTACCTTGGTAAAGAATTGGCAGTAAAGGAAGAGAACTAAGGAAATGACAGGATTACCTTAGTTAAAGCATTGGGCAGTAAGGAAGAGAACTAAGGAAACGACAGGATTACCTTAGTAAAAGCATTGGCAGTAAAGGAAGAGAACTAAGGAAAATACAGGATTACCTTAGTAAAGCATGGCAGTAAAGGGAGAGAAAATAAGGAAACGACAGGATTACCTTGGTAAAGCATTGGGCAGTAAAGGAAGAGAACTAAAGAAACGACATGATTACCTTGGTAAAGCATTGGCAGTAAAGGGAGAGAACTAAGGAAACGACAGGATTACCTTAGTAAAGCATTGGCAGTAAAGGAAGAGAACTAAGGAAACGACAGGATTACCTTGGTAAAGCATTGGGCAGTAAAGGAAGAGAACTAAGGAAACGACAGGATTACCTTGGTAAAGCATTGGCAGTAAAGGAAGAGAACTAAGGAAACGACAGGATTACCTAGTAAAGCATTGGCAGTAAAGGAAGAGGAAACTAAGGAAACGACAGGATTACCTTAGTAAAGCATTGGGCAGTAAGGAAGAGAACTAAGGAAACGACAGGATTACCTAGTAAAGCATTGGCAGTAAAGGAAGAGAAATAAGGAAACGACAGGATTACTTAGTAAAGCATTGGCAGTAAAGGAAGAGAACTAAGGAAACGACAGGATTACCTTAGTAAAGCATTGGCAGTAAAGGAAGAGAACTAAGGAAACGAAAGGATTACCTTAGTAAAGCATGGCAGTAAAGGAAGAGAAATAAGGAAACGACAGAATTGCCTTAGTAAAGCATTGGGCAGTAAAGAAGAGAACTAAGGAAACGACAGGATTACCTTGGTAAAGCATTGGGCAGTAAAGGAGAGAACTAAGGAAACGACAGGATTACCTTAGTAAAGCATTGGGCAGTAAAGGAAAGAACTAAGGAAACGACAGGATTACCTTGGTAAAGCATTGGCAGTAAAGGAAGAGAACTAAGGAACGACAGGATTACCTTGGTAAAGCATTGGGCAGTAAGGAAGAGAACTAAGGAAACGACAGGATTACCTTAGTAAAGCATTGGGCAGTAAGGAAGAGAACTAAGGAAACGACAGGATTACCTTAGTAAAAGCATTGGCAGTAAAGGAAGAGAACTAAGGAAACGACAGGATTACCTTAGTAAAGCATTGGCAGTAAAGGGAGAGAACTAAGGAAACGACAGGATTACCTTGGTAAAAGCATTTAGCAGATTTGTTCCACTCAGCAAAATTACCACATTCAACGAAACTCATCTTCAGTTTGGAATGTCCTATAGACACAAAACTAAAACATTCTCTACAAGCCGGAAGAAATGTTTTTTTTTGTTATCAATGAATTTTATTGGCATTTGTTTTAGTTTTGGCAGTAAAAATTGTCTTCTACTTGCGGGGGAAAACTTTTTTTGAGGGGGGACAGCCTGTATATCGTTAAGATGTATTCTTTGAGTAGGCTTTGTACCATAAAGAACATGATGGTGTTTTAAAATTGTTCTGATATAAGAGCGTGTATAAATGTTTCATTGCTAAATTACAAGTCATTGTAAACATCACCAATTGTAGGTGGCTGCAATAACCACCGTCTTTTTGTGTAAATGGACTATGGGAGCCTTATACCTGGAACAACCACTTACACCTGCACATGTGAGCCCGGCTGGACAGGAGTGTATTGCGATACACGTAAGTTTTTTCACAGATTGATTATACCTATTTTCATTAACTGCAGTTTTTTATAATACAAAATATTTCTACAGCCCACAGATGCTGAACATGTGGGCAACATGAAGTATTTTATTAAATAAGTTATTTAACAAAAGCAGAACTTTGTTGGAACTTACATTGACGGTTTCGAGTGTCATGGTAGGGTCTCATATTCAGACGATTGTTTATCCTTCTTCTTGACTGGATGAGAACCACCAATAGAGGGATCACTCCTATACAGAAGAGGATCATTAAAACATGGCTGATAAAGTAGCTCCCCTCATTCTTATTCAGACATGGGGGGGTCCCCTTTTACGGATCCATTATGGCCTTCACGAATCTTTGCTGTCTGTGTTGAAATAGAAGTATTTTAAACTGCAATCTATATTAACAAAGTTTAAAATGATACTGTGAATGAGCAAAAATTGTGATTTGGATACACCTTGATTAAAATAATGAATAACATAAAAAATAACTTTGAAAAATCTTGAAGCATGAAGTATGGCCTTAATGACCTTTGATCCCCATCCCGAGCACAAGTTTTGTAAAGGCGTCTGAAGCTGCCTTCATTATACATGGAGTCACATGGACTTACAGAATAAAGGTATGATTTTGGGAACCGGTACTCTCTACGACGAATTGAACCCAAGACGAGACGCTTAATTATTTTACGTGGAAGAACGAGGCCGGAGGCCGAGTTCTCCACACAAAAAATACATGGTTTGTCGCCGGGTTCAATTTGTCGTAAAGAGAGTATCGGGTACCGGTTCCCAAAATCATACATTTATCTCATTCTTAAACAGCTTACATTTAAGGGAATCTTTAACCCAATGTCGCGATGCTTACGGCTTAAATAAAAGAAAGACTGCCACCAACCAGTGAAAACAATAGACAACCAATGAATGCAACAATCATACGCAAGGGAGACGCAACGTTGGCAGGCGCGGGAACGTAGCAAAACGCGGTATGACGGGCCTTCTTCAACCTAAAAATAATTTCAATACGGAGCGCGTACTACCTGGGTCAATGAAAACGAATTGAACCCGGGCATCAGTCAATTGAAATTGCTTATTTTTTGTGCAACATTTCATATAGCAGACATGAATTTTTGAAGATTTTTACAATGTAGACCATAAAATTACCCTTTAATGACCTTTGACCCACATCCAAGCACATTCTTTGGTGGAAGGGTCTCAGGTTTTTCATATGCATGAGTCACATGACCATACTTCCTTGCATATAGCAGATGTGAATTTTTGAAGATTTTCACATTCAAACCAGAAGGGCCCGTTAATGAACCCAAATTGACCTATTTGACCCATAACTTTTGTGAGGGGTCTCAAGCTTGCATCATAGGGATGAGTCCGTTATCATGCAATGTAATCAGCCATTTTTGGTGGCCATTTTCAAAATGGGGCCAAAAAGATAAGTTCCGGCCTTAGCTAGAGACATCGCTCAATTTTTTATTTATAACCTTAGTGGATACCAAATCAACAGAGAAAACGTATTCACGATATGGATCAAACATATGATTTTAATACCTCTTCTTAGGGAAATGTAGTCAAATTCAGCCTAAAATTTGGCAAAATTAAAGTCAATTTGGGCAAATTGGCAGCTACGCGCGGCATTTCATCAAATCAGACTAATTGGGGCAAATCCCCGGGACGATTTAAGAATTTTGCCACTCTCTGGCGGGACGGTACTTGGAAATTTTGCCCCATGAATTATTGTCTCGGTATGTGCCACTGCCCTAATAACCCCTATGTGAAAAAGTCTATCTGAAAAAATTGAAATATTTGAAAATAATTAATCAGTTATCTTAAGAAACCTATCTGAAATTGCCCTTGTTCTTATAACCATTTTGATTTTTCCAAAATTCTCAATGAAAAACCATGATTTCTAAAAGTATTAGGGTAAACTTCAAATTTGGAACCCGATGTTGCTCTAATGTGTTCTTGTGAGTAAAGAGAATGAGGAGATTTCCAGAAAGAAGCGCCCCCAAGTTTTCTCGAACCCACCATTTTTTTTGCTGATTTGGAATGCTTACAATGTATTAGTCACACCATGAAAGAAAAGCCAAATAAGCCGTCTTTATGTAATAAGATGATGATTTAGTACTTTCTGCCGTGCATGACAGAAAGTCAAGCATGGTTGTCTATGGGGAGCGATTACGATAGTAGGCAAGTTCAAAGCAAGGTTTGCGGTTTTCTTTTGCACCTGTTTGTCCAATATACATTCAAAACGTTCTCGGTAGGTGGTCTACAACCGATCCAGTGAAGTTTGAGAGAAATTTGTATCCTAAAAAAATCTCCTCCTGTCACTTTAAACTAGAATGGATGGATTATGCTGACAAAAAGGCATTTTTTTCACACAAAAATTGAAAGTCAAATGATTTTTTGGGCAAAATATGAAGAAAAACCTGTGTGTTACGGTTATCCCTCTTACCAGTTGAGTATGAACATAGTTCTAGATCATTCACAAGATGTTGACCACACTATCAATTTCCCATTTGTTTCATCTTGATAGCATCATTGAGTTTTTGAATTAGAATAATTTGCGTAAACCAAGCTAGTAATGTATAGCTTCCAATATGACCGCTGTTACCATGGCAACCATTCACGTGTTTTTCAATTTGTTTCAAATTCTGACAGTATAAGTAGTAAGACTAAACACTTAGATTAACATTTTAACTTCATTATATTGATGAATTATCAGTTGTATTTTTTTTGCAGTTCATAACCAAAAAAAAAAACCCTTAAACCCAGGCCTAAAGTTAAAACTCCCTTTGGGAATTAGAATACCAGCCTATATTGTCGTGTAAGTGCAAGAATGTGATATGTGCAATAGCTGCCATATGATACACCTGTGTGCTGCCATGTATTAAAATAACTCAATTTATCTTTCCTTGAGTCAGTGGCTCTTGAAATGGTTCTTCAGACAACTTTGTCACCTGAAGAACCATTTCAAGAGCCACTGACCAAAGACTTGGCATAGTAGTATGTCTGATTGGAATTTCTGATAAATGGCAGCTATTGCACTTACGACCTTCACACAACGATATCTTTTGCAGTCAATCCAACCATGTATTTTAATATTACAGGAGATGACTGCCTCATTACCACATGTCAAAATGGAGGAAACTGCATTACAGATGCAAACGGGGTTTTTGTAACATGCGAACCATGCAATCTCGGCTATAGTGGAATTTACTGCCAAACTTGTAAGTCTTGTTAAAGCTTGGTGCCTAAATGGAAGAATTTAAATATGAAGCATAGAATTAGAATTATAATATAAGATTTGTGGTAAGGGTGTTGACTGTTTAGGACTGTTGAGATATGGTGAGCAAAAATTATTACTTTTCATAAACAAAAAAATCTCCATATGCTTTGTGTTTGGAACCAATACTTCATTAGTCAAGTTATTTGGTTAAAAGTGTTTTTTTGTGTCGTCTGCAAAAATTGCAGAAGGCACATAGGGTTTATACCCTGGTCGTATGTCTGTGTGTGTATATCTGTGTGTGTCTGTGGTCAAAATGTTAACTCTTAATATATTGCATGCCCTATGAGTTCTGTAAGGGCTATGATGATGCAACTTGGTGGAAAGGAGGGGGCAGTGTAGGGTGACATGTTGGTGACCTTATGTGACCATGGTGACCTCATGTGACCCTTGACCCCATTCACAAACCGTGACAGCAGATGACTCTCACAGTCCAGGGACCGCGATGTATTTTCTAGTTTATCTACAAAAAAAATGTTGGCAACATAAAAAGCCACCAAGTTTTAAAAAAGAGTACGAGCCATATAAAGTTAATAAATGTAAAGAGAGCAAGTATATTTATTTTTATTTAAGCTTGCTTTAGGCAGGGTAGCACCTTCAGTGACAAGAGCACTGATTTCCAAAATGGCCCTGCATTTACAGAATGAACTTGTATGAACATAAATACTACATGTACCATAAACAAAGAATGGCAAAATACAGATAATAGAATACAGTGTGAATATAAGTATAATGAAAATACAAAGATAACCAAAGGTAGAGGAAATTTTAAACAATATGCTTAATTAGGATTTACAAAATGTTGATGCTTTAAGCTGTGATAGACTCATTGTATTATAGTCACAGCAGATAACTGCAGGAAGACTGTTCCATATTTTTGTTGCTCTCTTATGGAAAGCATGTTTGCCTGCATTTAATTTCCAAGATGGTTCATACAAAGAGTTGGTGGTTTGACTTCTGGTACCCTTAAAATGAACTGAGTGCATAAAAGTGAACAGAGAAGAAAGGTAGTCCGGGGCAAGACCTTTAACACATTTGAAAATAAGAATTAACATTTGATTATATATCCTATAATTAAAGGCTGACTCAGAGATTTCCTGAGGAGGTCACCCTCAATTTTCAAACAAATCATGTTTTTTGCATATACATAATGCTTGTCCATATACTAATCACTGTATGAAATAGCTCAGCTCAGATCAAAGTCCTTCATATAGAAAATCACAACTTTGTTATAAATTTCCGGATCCGGAATTTTTGTTTTACACAGTATCCTATGGCACTGTTATATATACATAAATGTTTACTGCAGGAAAACGAAAAATCTGATTCATCTCAAACTTTGGAATTGAGCATTTAGGTGACTATCCTGAGTTCCAGTTGACTATTTTCAATTAATAGATAAAAAATAATATTTCAAAATCTCTGAGTCGGCCTTTAAGTTTGTTCCACTGCAGTGTACACATCATATCTTTAACAGGAGTTCTGATGTCAGCTGATAAAATTATACATGTACGTGCTAATCTATTATGAAGAATTTGAAGTGAATTTAAAAGGTCATTAGTGCAGTTTGACCAGACAGGGCTACAATAATCAAAATGTGGCCACTACAATAATCAAAATGTGGCATGACAATTGAATTAGCAAGCATAACTAGAGTATCCTTTGGAACATAATATTTAAGTCTTCTAATAACACCACACCGCTTAGAAATACATGTAGATATATGATTGATATGGTCAGACCAGGACATCAAAGGGTAAAAAATTATACCAAGATATTTAAACTGGTCAACCCTTTCTATGGTATCATTATTACAGTCCAGAGTAATATTCTGAAATTTATTGAGGATATGATGTGTACCAAAAACCATAAACTTAGTTTTCTTGGCATTTAAAGTGAGTTTGTTTTCATCAAACCATTTAGAAATTTTGATTAAATTTGACTGAAGTTCCAATTCAAGCTTGTGTGGATTGTCTGAAGTACAAAGAAGTGTTGTATCAGCAGCATACATAGTACATTTACAGTTAATTAACACTATTTGGAAGACTATTGACAAAAATAATAAATAGAAGAGGACCAAGTATAGAGTAGAGCCTTGAGGAATATCAATATTTATATGTTTGAAGTCAGAAAGAGTATAGAATTAACATTGACTGCCTGAGTTTGGCCACTGAGATAGGATTGAAACCACTGAAGTTCAGGACCAGTAATACCAAGTTTGTCAGTATGGTTAACACGGGGGTTAACACAGTCAACGCCTTTCTAAGATCAAGAAAAAATTGCACCTGTTGCATGACTCTCATATCCATATTGTTCAAAATAAAATCCTGTACATCAAGCAAAGTAGTAGCAGTAGAATGATTGGCTCGAAAGCCTGATTGGTTATCAGAAAGAAGTCTATTAGAGACAAGGTATGAATACAATTGATTATGGACAGCTGTTTCAATTATTTTAGAAATAAGTGGCAGAATGGAAATAGGTCTATAGTTACCCACATCTGATTTGTCACCAGTCTTAAAAATAGGGGTAACTTTGGCTTTTTTCCATTCTGTTGGAAAAACTAATGTACTAAGAGAAAGGTTACAAATAAAAGCAACAGAATTGCTAATATAAGGAGCTGCCAGCTTAAGAAGTTTAACACTGAAACCATCAAAACCGGGAGACTTATTATTACACATATTTGTTTATAAACAAAATCTGGAGAAATATTGCAAAAACTGAAATTAGAATCATATGTGGAGTCAGAGTTATTTGTAGTTAAAATGCCATCTGTATTGCATTGCCATCCGCATTATTATCATTAAATCTATCTGCATGAGAAGAACCTATAGAAGTGAAATAGTTATTAAAAAACATTAGTGGTATCTTTAGCTGAAGATGTGTAACCATCATCAGTCTTAACAGAATTGGTAGAAGATGATGAAAGCAGCTTTTTAATAGTAGACCACAGTTTTTTCAGTTAACATTTTCAGCAATAGAGTTGGAATAAAATCTCTTTATAAGAAAGTGACGCATATTGTTTGCTTTGTTACGATAAAATTTAGCCATATGCCAATCATGGGGATCATTTGATTTATGAGCTTTAGCATAAAAGTAATCTCAAGTGTGTCTGCGCTATTGGCAAACTTGTCCCATATCTTGTATTCCAAATTCCTTTTTTGAGAACGTTCATGATATTTCATTAAAGGAACCATCATCATTAAACCAAATTGTTGATTTAAATAAATCCAACTGCACTTGTTCTTGTTTAAGGTTAAATTGGCAGTTGAGTTTGGAATTAGTATTCCTATTTCTTGTGTAAAGGCCGTCTTGTTCTGACTTGAATACTTTTCAAGTTGATATTGCTTAGTTTCATTTGTTTTCTTGCTTGATTTCTTGTTGTTGGAGATATGTTTTAATTCAATAATTCAGAGACCGGTCGAGAGCAGATCCGTCGGAACCATGTATTCAATATACGGAATAAAGCCCAATCTTGTTGTAACATCATTCGCGCAGCGCTATTCTTTTCCCATTGAAAATTGTTCTGACGGATCTGCAGTTGACTGTTCTAGAAGGTATGTTGGTTATGCGTTCTGTGATTCAAGTCACATATGTTTCTGGGTATGTTTTTTGTACTAATCTTCTGTGAGATACTCTGGTAGGAAGAAGAGTACTAAAGACCATAGGAAGGATCCCGCTGCTCTGGTTGCCTCACATGAAGAGGAGCTGTTTTGAACTTGGCACTGCTAGCACCCAATTATTCAAAATTTGAGATTTTTGCAGAGTTGTGTTGGTAATTGTCTAGTAAACTCAGGCCTGCGAATGGTAATACTCTAAAGTGCGTATTTGTGAGTTTTGTGGCAGGCATTGAATTATTATCATAGATCTGTGATATTAATTATTCTAATGAAAAAATTCCCTCTTTTGCGACACATACAAATTGTCCAGCTTTACCATTCACAGGTATAATTTATAGCCAATTACCAATGCAACTGTGCAAAAATCTCAAAATTTTTGGAAAATTGGGGGCACTCTTCAAAAAAATGTGCTATTATTGCTTTAATGTATTCCTCTTAGTATATTAGCCCCATATTTTGTTTACTAGACATAAGGTTATGTTATTTTTTTTAGATAATCCATGCACAGTTGGTCTTCATCAATGTGTAAATGGCGATTGCGTTCCTACCCCTGCTGCAAACTTCCCGTACCTCTGCCAGTGCTACGATGGTGGCTGGCATGGTCAATTCTGCCAGAATGGTAAGGGATAATGTTCCGCATGTTATTTTGTACGAATTGGACGCTGATTTTGGTGATTTGTTGTAAATTATGTGTATACAGTCACATTTCTGTTCTGAGGATACATGAAACAAACAGTGGTGTGTTTCTTCAGGATTTTTCCTGATTTCAGGATTTTTTTTTTTCTCAAAATTTTTATTCTAAGCATTTAGGTCAATTTTACGATGTTTTTCAGGATTTTTTTACCAAACTCAGGATTTTTCCACAAAGCTCAATCACACCCCTGAACAAAATGTTATTCATTTGTCAATCAACAACCTAGTACGACAGTGCTACACGGCCAATTTCTTCATGGTAGTTACCACGCAGCTACCATAGCGTAGACATGGATTACTTACCAACTAGACTTATGCTCGCCGGCCAGGATTCCGTGTATTTTGGCCGCATAGTCCGATAGTGTATACCCAGCAGCTCTATGGGCTTACTGTATTTTGCGAAACGAAACGCCCATTGGATTACACGCTTTGTTCTGTTATGCATGTTATGCATGCATGACGGAATAAAGCGTGTAAACCAATGGGCGTTTTGTTTTATTTCGTTTCGCAAAATACAGTAAGCCGCTCTCTGCACCATCTCAGAGCATGCGGTACTTCTTATGGCCAATTTTGTTTTTAGTTATTTTTGACATATGTTTGCATTTTTTATTAGATGAGCAGGAATATGGGTTTCTTTATGATGCCCGATTTGAATTTTGTAATGATTTTACAAAAAAAAAAAGATTAAAAAATGCTAAATAGAGACCAAGTATATAGTGCCCTCATTTCATCCACTATCAAAATGGCATTGTAGTAACTGTGGGGTAGCTACATGGTAGCTGAGTGTCTACTCCGGTACTGTCTACACTATATCCACCTCTCCACCTAGTGGGCAACTACAGGGTAGCCATTGGGGTAGGTACTGTAGGTAGAGTAGCCACATCACCTACAACCTAATAACTGTGTACTTTAGAAGCCCTATCTTGCAGCTACTGCATCGTAACTAGCCCAGTGTGTACTGTGCAGTAGCTGCCGTGGTAGACACAATGTAGCTGCTGTATAGGCTACCACGCGAGTAAGAAAACAGCCGTGTATACTTTGATTACCACCAAATAGCCGGGCTTAACAACACAAGTAGTGCTGGGCAGATTTACTGAATGTTACTAATAGCACAATTGCTGGAGTCAGTATGATCAGGGGGTTGACACTTAGCGCCTGTCGTCTTTTGCTCCTTTACCCTACAATATGGCTTTGGCAAAATACGAAAGTTCGCACATACCAACAAAATTCATGGTCCCTCCTGTATAAATTAACCTCATGGTATAGAGTTACATGCATGCTGTTTATAACCATGACAATAACGAACTTTGCATTGCAAGACTCGCCTATATATAGCGCCCCCAGATGAACATAGGTTCATCCTAGTTTAAGGGATCTATTTTTATGAATCAAGGTTATATATTTTGCTACAGCCCTTGCAGTCTACACATTCGGGCCCCTTCATTTGAAATCCCCTGGAATAGTTTAGTTCCCTACTATTTGTTTTTGTAAAAATAACTTAATTCATCCTATATTATAGCAATTCAGAAATTCACAGCTTTCATATAACACCAATTTTACGTTTTAAGTCCAAATAGTCTACAAGAATATCACCTATGTATTGTTATTCCCGAGTTTTACCTGGACTTTTAGTGCTGTGTCCCACCCCCTTAAAATCGAACCAAGTCATTATACTGCCCCCTGTAAACCAAGGTCCATGGACCACCGTTTGGTCTCATCTCCTGATTTTAATCCTCCTTGGTATGATGTACATCACTGGTTACTGATATTCAAGGAAACAAATTGAATGACTTTTTATTAATTTTAAAGAAAATGTCAAGTGCACAATTTTTACATCCTTTCAATGACCTAACAATGTAAGAGATGCATTATGTATATTTTGCATGGTGCGTGCAATTCTATGCAAACACTTGGGTATTTCAGGTTTACTTGGAACAATATCAACTGAATATTTCCTACCTATTTGGAGGTAATCAAACCAACCTGTGTACATGTATGTGTTGGTACTAAAGACCGACTCAGAGATTTCCTGATAAGGGTGCACTCAATTTTCAAACAAATCAAGATTTTTTTGTTTATACATAATGCTTAAATAATTTAGGATTCAAATGTAGTGTAGATAAAGTTCCTACTAATGCAAACTAATGATTAAAAGTGATAGCCATGTTTGCACTGATTGATGTACAGCTCCTACTGGATGTGCAGATGGACCATGTGAAAATGGTGGGGTTTGTACTACCTTGGGTGTTGATGGTTTCCAGTGTACTTGCTACAATGGTTGGTTTGGCTCCACTTGCCAGTACAGTAAGTATGAAATACTGGGGCAATCTACACGGAGTGCAGATCCAGATCTGATGCGCATCACTGAGATCCAGATCACAGATCCAGATCATGGGAGACCGTTTAAGAACTCTACACGGCGCAGTGAGTGCGAAAGTACAGCGCCCTTTTGAAGCGTAAAGTGTACAAATGCTACGCGTAACCTTGGTGATCGAGGAATACTTTATGCGTAACCTTAAAGTACGCGATTAAAGTGCAGCGACACTAACCAAGCGTTTACACACCATGTACGCGTTGCAGATCTGGATAAAGTTTGGCCGTTGAACGTGTAGACGCAAACTGGATATGAGATCTGGATCCGATCTGGATCTGCGCTGCCATGTAGATTGCCCCAATAACACATACACAATGAAGTTACGGTTTGATTTTTCCTGAAAAAAGGTGGACATGCGAACAGTGCAAAAAGCCAGAAAAACAGATAAAGATCCAATATAGACGACATAGCCTGGGCATGGGGTATATGGGGAAATTCTTGTAAGACCTACCTGGATAAAGTATTAAAATTACAAAAAATGGGCAGTTCACAATTAACATTTGCAATGTGTACTTTAAATGTCACAGTAAGGCATTATTTGAAGAACTTGATTAAAAATATATATGACATTTTCAAATTGGAATTCAAATCGTACAAATATTCAACTAATAACCTTCCACCTATTTTCATTGATTATTTCAAATGTAATATTCATGACTATCAAACAATACTAGAGTCTAAGTAAGCGGGACACTTATGGGCACTTTGCGGGAGCTTTGTGGATGCCATTATTAGGCACCCACAAAGCACCCGCTAGCAGATGGCAGTGGATGCCTCATGTTTTATATCCCGCTACATACCCAGTGCTCACTGGGTGCTCACTGGGAGTGTTTCCATAAGGTGACACCCTTCTTTCTGACACCCTTATGAATTCGGAAACCTTAATGGAATAAACCACACGGTTTATGTGGTTTATTCCGTTAAGGTTTCCAAATTCATAAGGGTGTCAGAAAGAAGGGTGTCACCTTTATGGAAACACCTGCTCACCGGATACCTTTTCTGTTTGATATGGGTTTTAAGACATTCAAACAATTATGACCTGTAGGAAAATGAAACTAATTTTGCTTCTAAAGGAGTCAAATCATGTGGACCTAATCTTTGGAACTCAATGCCGATAATATCAAAAATCTTAGAGACACTGGCACATTTGAAAAATAGTGCGCCCTCAAGATTTTTCAAAATTGATATTTTTGCATGGTTTGTAAAGTTGTTATATACATAAGCCCTCATCTGAAATGATTAAAACCAAATCAGCGTCCTTATGGGTAAAACAGAACGATTTTATAATTAATGTCGCCAGTGACATCCAGAGTCCCAGTGAGGTGTAATAAAACAAATGCTTAATGGTGTATATTGTGGAAATAGGGTACACCATTTTCCTTTGGTTCTGGCAATGGACCTATCACCCTCGCCCTTCAGGCCTGCAGTCACAGGCCTATAGCCAGTGCCTCGGGAAATGA